>JAASGX010000725.1:0-15053 GCA_023334415.1 Phytopythium chamaehyphon | reverse complement strand
GCGCGTGTCGAGCTTGGCGTGAACCTCGCAGACGCCTTTGAGGAGGTGTCGAGTCTCAAGATTCCGACAACACGGTCAACTACAATTTCTATTCATCATCAGCGGAGATTTCGCCACTTACCGCTGGCGATCGAGAATGCAACAAAGTCGGTCGAGCCATCTCCCATGGTCGCGTTCCTGTACGCGTTCGAGCGCCTACAGCTCGTCTACTCGTAATGTCAAAATATCCCTGTTCCGTCGCCTCGCTGTTCATAGCTAACACATCAAAAGTATAATTCACTCACGACTAATCACTAGTCTACGCTACGTCTACATCGGCTTGCGCGCGAAGAAGAGGCCCCACTTCTGGTCGCCCTCGGCACAGCGCGTGAGCTTGGAACGCCAGCCATTGACAATGTCGGCAAAGTCCTGGGCCGACGTCTCGCGCACGAATTCGTCCTCCTGGGCCAGCGTGCGCTCGAGCTCCTCCTTGAGCACTTCCACAAACTGCTCGGTACGGTCCTGCGCCTCAACGCTCTCAAAGCCAACATCCCCCAACACCTTGCCATACGCAGCAGGAGAAAGTAGGTGGTATCCACGGCTAGCAACGTACGCCTCAAAGTGAGGCGTGCCAGCCTGCTCGCCACGGCAGTAGTCCGAAATGAGCACACGACCACCAGGCTTGAGCCACTTGAAGAACTTGGCAAAGAGAGCGTGCTTATCAGCGATGTGAAGGATAGTGTCACGCGAGTACACGACGTCGAAGGAACCTTCGGGGTATTCCTTGGTGGTCGCGTCACAGATCTCGAACTCGACGTCGAGCGTCAGGGCATCGGCCTTCATTGAGCTCTCCAGCGCTCGGTGCACCATGTTAGTCGACAAATCAATGCCAACAACCGACACACCGAACTGGCGAGCCATGTAGAAATCGCCGCCGCCAATGCCACAGCCGACATCGAGCACGCGCTGGCCCTTCTGCAGCTCCAGCTTGTCGACAAACTCGGTCGTGGTGTGCTGTCCGCCAGTGCTCACGTAGCCCTCGCCGAAGATCTTCTCGTAGCGCGTGATGCTCTTGTTCGAGTACTGCTGCTGGTCGAGGAACTTCTGGAACGTCGACACCTCGCTGCCGATCTCCTTGGGCTGCACCATCTTGGTGAACGTGAAACAGACCTGGCCGTTGTTCTTCTTGATCTTGCGGTAGACAGCGATGCTGCTGGACGACTCGAGCGACAAATAGCCGAGCCCGTTAGAACTCGTCTCGTCCGAAGTAACGGACCCGAAGGCACCGACGTAAAAGCTCGGGTGGCGGTAGTATGTCGGGTTGGAGCTGCGCTTGACGTCACCCGACTGGCGGAAGCACGACTCGCGGAAGAAGACCTTGCCGCCGGGACGCAGCATGCGCACGGCCTTGGCCGCGAAGGCGCGCACCTCGTCGTCCGACAGGTACATGAAGATCCAGTTGGAGAAGATGATGTCGAACGAGTGGTCTGGCACGTCAAACTCGACAATGTCCTCGCAGACGAACGACACGTGGGCCAGGTGTCCGTTGGCCGCCATGTTGGCCTTGTGGAAGTCGGGCATGAACTCGACGGCCGTGACCGACTTGGCTGTCTGGGCCAGCAGCCCCGTGTAGCGGCCGATTCCAGCCGCGAGCTCCAGCACGTCCTTGCCAGCCACGCTGGGGGCCTTGCTCATGATCTCGGGGATCTCGAGCTCGCCCAGCTGCTTGGCGTTCGAGTCGAGCATCATGGTCTCTACAGTCGCAGTTGTGCTGTGCTCCTCCCAGTAGGCCTTCATGCGCTGGCGTGTGGCGTCGATGGTCATCGCGAAAGAAGTGGTGGCGTTTTGACAGCGAGGAGGAGGAGGATGGAATGTCTTGGGCCGGTCAAGTCCGGGAATGACTGAGGCCTCGATGCACCTTGAAGGCTCATGCAGTGCTGGGTGTTGTGCACATGGGGAGGGGCGACGTCGACAGCTCCTGCAGTTTTTCTAGAGAGGATGGACGGTGTTGAGGTGCATGAGGAGAGATGACACTTCTTGACCTCAAACACGCCATCCCGGACTCTGCCCATCACCTCTTGAGAATATCTAGCGCACAGGTCTCCAGCTTAGAAATATCATTGCGGATTTTGGAAATTGGATACATTTGCACCGAAGGCTTTACAACGGGGTTTATTGGATCAGCGTGTTTGAATGCGCACTCGGTCGACGAAGACCTGACCGATTGATGCACAAAAGCAATGACGCATCGAGTGCATTGGCCATACAATCCTCAAGTCCTTCTGCTCTCGAGCCCTCCATTACGCGGGCCTCGGGTAAAACCTGTGCGTGTCTGACGTCATCGCTAGGGTCTGGGGCAAGGTTTTTCGCAGCTAGAACGCCTTGAACACGCGAAAAGCCGCACGACTGGCCAGAACGAGCTGATGCCGGCCACGGAGATGATCCCGCAGCGTCACGAGCGCAGTCCAACACTAGACCAATGAGACGCGCACACCTGGCAGCCTTCTGTGGCGGATTGCATGGGATCCCGAACAGATTGGTGAAACGCAGTTGCTGCTGCTGGTTTTGTCCTCGAAAATCACTTGCATGTCTCGATGCGAATGGGCCGAACAGCGTGCTCGGGAGAGTATGCTGCTCCTGCTTTTCGTCGGTAGGCGCAATGAGTCTCGAAATCGTGCAGGATCCGGAAATGCGACTCGAGCGAGCTAGGCTCTCCATCGTCGTATCTGTTGGTTGGATAGCGGTCAGTGAGCTTTTCGTCGAGGCCACTTGGTTGACTCCAATCGGTAACGTACATCATCAGCTGGACATCGCCGCCCAAGAAGCTCATGTGGTTCAAAAACTCCTTGACTTCGGTCTTGATCCACGGCCGTTCCTTGCTATCATACTGGTACGGGGTCACATGCACGAAAACCTGCAAGTTTCTGCAGACAGAAAAGAATCAAGACGTGAGATCAAATGCCCATACGTTTCATCGTCGCATGCTCGTACTCCAGTCGTGCTAGCTCGGCTAGTGCATCGTGACTAGTTGGCAGCGCGCCTTCGAGAGACCCGTTTCCAGAGTCCAGCCAATGGACTGATGTGACCTGATAGAGCAGCCAATCCGTAAGAATCCGCGCGGTTCTCAAAAGCCCGTCAGACTGTCAACCTTTGCAAATAGGTCAGATGACAAATCGCCTTCTGCGTCATTGTTGGAATGGAGGCCGTTGCCGGGAGATGCTGACCCCGCAAGTTCGGTAACGAGCTGGTTGAGCACGCACCCACCCTTGCTGAACCCGACGAGGTGAATGGGAACATCCAACGAAATCGTTACTGCAATGCCAGCGTTAGTGCCAATCACGAGCCGGATTGTGTCGGATGCACGCACGTACCTCCTTCGTCGAAAAGCTGGTCTCTTACGCTTTTCATCAGCGCAACGAGTTGCGCAGTAGCCGCTCCATTCGTTTCATCTGCGCGCACTCAGCCGAGTCAATTTCTCAAAACCACTCATTGGAAGCATTGCATCTTGCACACACATTCGGTAGCCGCGCCGTAGTCGTTCGCGCGCACAAAGTGCCGGAAGCAGCTGAAAACTCCATGGGAGAACTCTCTTGGCCGCACAATCCATATCGAGCACGCGCTGCCAAACTTGTCCCGCAGCAGCTCTAGCACGTTCTCGTAAGCATACGCGCTGTACGCTTGCCCCGGACCCTCCATCCTGCACACACACACACACACACAACCTCCATAAGCTCTCAACCACCTTGACCGAACACCATTAACTGCATAACAAAATGTACATCTTCTCGTTGCTGTCTTGCGCGTCGCCGGGGAAGAACACGACGTTGCCTGCCGCCTCGGCCGTAGACGCGACCGATAGGAACACCTCGTTGACCCTGAGCCAGTCCACCTCGTTAGCACCCCATGTCGGTGTTCGACCGCATTGCGGTAGTAGAGTTGCATGGGCGATTGTTTTCCCACCTGCCGTCGCAGCCCGCAGCGTCGACCACGCGCACTCGTGTCGCCGCCTCGCGCTCGGCGATGACGCCGCCGTCGTCACCGTCGCTCGCCTCGCTGTGGCTGCTGCTGTTGTTGTTGTTATCAGGTTCCTCGTCGCCGCGGTCCGCGAACGGACACGCGCGCTTGCGCTCGCTTTGCGCTGGCCGCTCCATGCTGCCGACTGAGCTCGTCGAACACTCGACCATCATGCGCGAACCGACACAACCCATAGTACAGTTTCGCGAGCAGCTCTTCTTATCCACCGTACCGGTACTTTTACCGGTAAATAAGAGACATTGGATTGGCCAAAATAAAAATAGAAGCGATATGATTGGATGAAAAATAACGTATGATGTTGACCACCTCAAGTAACGGTTACCGTTGCGCTGGTTCAACATGCACATGGGCACTACATGCCTTAGACGGTCTGCGGCTGGGGCTCGTCGCTGTTGAGCCAGTCGAGTGCGTCGGCCGCGGGCTTGGTGGCGGCGTTCTGCACGTCCAGGCGGATGAGCTTGTTGCACTCCTTGGCGAGCTCGGCGATGCCCAGGCGGCCGCGGCGCTGGATGAACTTGGCCACCTTATCCATCTCCTCGTCCGTGATGTAGATGAACTTGCCGCGGTCGTCCACGATGCCCGTGAGCCGGTTCGACGCCTGCAGCGCCTCGACGCGTTGGATGGCGTCCCGCGTAGCCAGGTTGAACTCGGCCGCCAGGTCTTCCAGCAGCACCACTTTGTGCGTCTGTATGGGATTCAAGCTTGTCAGAGATCTCCTCAAGCTTTCAATAGACGTTGGCAAGAAATGTCACCTTGATGTAGTCGATGAACTGCTGGAGCAGCATCTGGGACTCCTCGCTGTCCTCGGCGAGCTTGGAGCCCTCTTCCTCGACCGTGAACATGTCCTTCCACTGGTCGAACTCCTCTTGCTCCTTCTTGGCCTTGTCCTCCGCGAGCTTGCGCTCCAGCTCCTCGCGCTCCTCCTCTTGCTTGGCCTCCTCCTCGCGCTTCTTCTGCAGCACCTCGTCCTTGGCCGCCGTCCGTCGCCGTTGCTCCTCGCGCTGCTCCTCTTCAAACTGCACCACCACCACCAAGTAAAACTCCGTAAGATACCAAAGTTTCTCCAAGCCAAGCTACTCCACCAACCCGCCGCATCTCCTCGCGCTCTCGGCGCTTGAGCTCCTTCTGCATCTCCTTCTTGGTCATCGCCTTCCTGCGCCACGGAGCCTCCACAGTTAACAACCAGCTCTCCTTCATCTTCACAACCGCCAGCCTCGCCACTTACGGCTCGACCTCTCCATCTTCTTCGCCTTCCACCGCATCAACTGGCTCCGCTGCCGCCTCCACTGGCTGCTGCTCCTGCTCACCGCGGCGCTTCTTGTCCTTGCGCTTGCGCAGCGCCGCGAGGCCTCCAGCTGGCCGCCGGGCGCCTCCTACCGCCGCCTCGCCGTCATTTTCACGCGCCTCGAGCTTCTGCTGGAGCCAAGCAAAGCCATGGGGAAGAGCGTGAGCGTGAGAGCCAATTTGGACCGGACAGAGCGCACGGAGCGCACCGCCGGGCGGGAGAAGACGCCCGCGAAGAAGAGCACGAGCGAGATGGTCGCGCTGAGCCCCACGAGCGCCACCAGCAGCAGCGCGCCGTCCGACAGCATCCTGCCCAGCGACTCCCGATACAAAGCGCGATATTTCTTCTATGCGCAAAAAGTATAGGGCCACTCGTCAACTGGTGTCCAAGCTCGCTCAACTTTGAGGAAGGCGAGTCGTCCCATGCAAATCAAGGGTGAGGCGATCCGTTTCCGTTTTCGAGCTTTCGATCCAAGGTCGAGGAGCATGAGCTGTTGTGGTGTGGGCGGGGTTGAAGTCTGCCATCCATGGTTTTTAGACCAGAACTTGGTTGGTAATTCAAGCTGGTGGTTTGGACTGGAAGGTGGCCATGCCAAGTGTGCTCTAGAAGGCTTTCACTTTTGTCGATACTCTCCAGGCTGCAGCCACATGTAGCTGTCAATGATCGATCCTTCTCATGTGGTTGCTGGTGATAACGCTCTGAAGACTCACGGCGACGCCAGGGCAAACACACCATTTTGAGCATTGTTTTCGATCACCACACTGACGAGGCGTGCCCGCCGTGCAAGATGATGGTGCACGCTGTTGGTGTGCGGTCAGGACGCTGGCCGAACACCCTTCGGTGAGAACATTCTTGTTGCTCCCATCCACCTCGATTTTTTGTTGAGAAACTTCAATTCAAGCCGGCAAGCGCTTGCAAATCGCCAAGGACAGCGTGCCGTGTGTAGCGCCTGGCGTTTGCAATTTGCTCTGCTCGCCTCGTGCGACCAGCAGCCCCGCGTAAACTTTAATCTGCGGCGGAGACGGAGCGGGTGCAGATGCGCCTGGGCGCGACTGGTGCGGACTGGCAAAAAGGTTTGCCAAAAACACCACGGTGACGGTGACCTGCAGCCACGAGCACTCGAAGTGCTGCGGCGTTGACAGCTTATGGATGTGAGGCAATCCGCTTGGTGAGGACATAGGGATCGTTGTTGTAGAGTATGTGAAACCCTCTCGAGAGCATCTCGGGTGACCTGCAATTCCATAGAGCGCTCGTGTGGTCGTTCGAACGAGCTGCCGAACGCGGTGATGAGGGCGATATCCATCCATCGCGGTGAGCGTGGACGGACTGTTCAATGGAGTTCATTTGACCTCGAGCGTGGCTAAACACTGGAGACCAGGCGTACACCCTACGGCGGAACAGCGGCTTGCAATGCTGCAGCACTACCACGCACTTGCCACAGACATCGAGACCATCGACTACTGTGGCACAAAAAGTTACTGCGCAAAAATGCCATCGAAAAACAGCCTGGCATGCGAACGACCCCCATCCTGCAGTTTGGAAGTCGGTGGGGGAAATGCTTGAGCCCGACCTGGTCGGACTGACTTGCTCGTGGGCATTGCTCGCGTTGGTGCACCGGAGATCGCCGCCGCAGCACCGGAGCGACTGAAGAGGACCTCGTCAAGAGGTTGAAGAGGCTGATCGGGTCGCACGGCAGAGTTGGCTCGCAGTAAGTGCCGACCGATGTGTCCACAATGCAATGGCGCCACCACCATGGCGCGTGTACAATTGTTCCACGGTGCATTAGAAAAAGGATCGGCTGGCACCGGTTTGCACTTGCACCATTACGGGTCGCCTCGACACTCGAGTCTCGACGACGACACGCACCACGGCCTGCTGCCTGCCGCGACCGTGCTGAGCTGATGAAGACGAAGCGTCAACGCCTCTGGTAAACCAGCTGGACAAGTCGTATTCAACGACTGAGTCCACCGTGGTGCAACGCTGCGGTGCACAGTTCGGCGACGAGAGCGTTTTGCCCAGCCTGACCGAATGATTCGATGCAATCGCTGCAAACAGAGGCGCTCGGTCTGACTTTATTTGATCCCGTGCGACGAGGATTTGCAAGCCATCGTGACTCGATGGTGATCAGCGCGAAAAGAGCGTGGGACCTTCAAGACCCCGCGCAAGGTTCCCAGACCGATTGAAAAAGTGTTCACACATACACACGCATCGGATTGTTTCGTCAATTATACTGCCGCGACGCAATGTTTTGGAAAAGAGGAGGAAAAGCTGGGCAGAGCGCCACGGGCTCACATGTGAGAAGGTGCCATCGAAGTTTTTCTTCTTTCACAGTCACAATTGGGGCCTCTGTAAAATGCGCCGATATCTTTTTTTCCCGGCGTTGCCAGCTGGAGCCCCGCATGAGGCTGTTTGGCCAATCCATGCGCCCCAATTTGACCCGCGGCCGCCAGAGACGAGGACGCGGCCGCAAGAGAGCGTCGGCACGAGCACTCGACGGCCCCGCCACGTGGTGGAGCCGACTTGATACAACAAATTCCACCATTTGATATATTCATGTTAGTGCTTGTATGTATTGATGAAGGTCACCAAACATACAAACCCCAGTAAAACAAGCCAGTTATGCACCATCATTTATAATACAAATATCCATTTCCAGAAAAGTAGATGCAACATCGCTGATGACAGGAGCCGGCTTTGGAGCGAGCATTCGCGCCTTCGAATTGAAACGCTGTCAGTTTGCTCGGTGGCAGAGAGCGGCTTGCCGCGGCCTCCATGTCAACGTGAGCACATGAGCTGTGAGCTCGCTTGCAAACACCTGCGGACTGGCCCATGCATAAACCCGCTCGCTTTTGCCGCTTGCGTGGCGGCGGGACAACGGCGTGTGACTGGGGAAAACTATGGCGCCACCTGCCGCTGCGAGCGTGCCCCCCTTCCCCCGCTGCTAATGGCCTCATCCCCCTCCCTCCCAGTTCCCTCTTGCAAGTTTTTCAGCCCTGCCTGCCAGCATTCAGGCTACTTGGGAAGTGTAAAACGGAGCTGTCGAAAAATGGCTGCATGACTCGTCCTTTGTATGTCAGTCATTTATGACACTACCGAAAATTAAATTCCGCTGTGCAAAAATCGCCGTCGTCTAGCACTGACTGCCTGTCCACCCGCCATCACCTGCCGACGCCGACGGCACTCGCCGACTTGGCCTTCTTCTCACAGGCCGTGAGGCGAAGGCGAGACCCGAAGGAACGAACCAGGTGAGTGTGAGACTTTTTACCATAGTGTCGGGATAAGAGCGAGAGGCTTTCGTAGCTGCTCGTGCTGATTCTTATTTGCGGATCCCCGATTCCCGTTCCGATTCCGACTAACAAACACATTGCTCCTCACGCCTCAGCAAGTCCGGAACGCTACGCCAGAGTGGCATCCGGAGGGGGACGGGCATCAGAACAGCCTTCCTCCCGTCCTCTCCTTTTGCTTGAGCCCAACCTCCCATCCCATCTAGAGCAGCGTCTGTGTGTTCACATGTCGAGCGACGCCGCCGGCCGCACCCGCGACGGGTCCTTCGACTCGCACAGCAGCAGCGGCGGCCACAGCCTGAGCCACGGGCCGTCGACGACCGCCAGCAGCAGTAGCGGTAAGGCCAAGTCCTCCGCCACCATGTACTCCATGTTCCCGCTCGTCGAGAAGACGTACCGCGTGCGCATCACGGACGACATCGAGCGCGACCTGCGCTTCCTCGGCCAGTCGCGCGTCGACGCGCTCACGACGCCCTTCGACATGACGCTCGTGCGAGACAAGCCCGGGCTCCAGCTCTACGAGCTCAGCGAGAAGGAGTTCTTCACCATGAAGGGCGTCTCGACCGTGAGCGCCCCGTTGACCGAGGTCATGCAGCTGCTCCAGATGAACTCCACCTCCAAGATGCGCGACGTCATGGGCGAGATCTTCGGCACAAACTTCCTAGACGGCGTCGTGCTCTACAGCGGCAAGCCCCGCGGACAGAACGAGAGCCTGTCGGTCAACTGGATGGCGCTGCAGGCCTCCAAGCCCAACCTCCCGCACCGAGACTACGTCTTCCTGCGCTACGGAGACGCCTTTGAGAAGAACGCAGAGCACAGCAACATGTACCAGTCCAACGGCTCGGGGTTGTTTGTTGGCGCCTCCATCTGGGAGTCCATCGAGCTCGACGGCTGCGACCCCATGCCGGCCTCGCAGAACGTCGTCCGCATGCGCATGCGCCGATGCGGCATTGTCGTAGAGGAGACGGGCGTCGGAGAGAAGCTCAAGCTCTCTTTCTACTTGTCCGAGGCCCACCCTGGCCGCGCAGCAGTCTCCACGCTCACAAAGTCGTGGATGACCAAGATCGTGAGCTGCGTGAGCGAGATTGCCAACGTGCTGCTCACTCGCGCTCTTGCGCAGCAAAGCATTCTCGACAAGACGAGCTTCACCAAGGATGGTGTTCACTGCTTCCTCTGCGTCAAGGCCTTTTCTGTGCTCCGACGCAAGCACCACTGCCGCATTTGCGGCGACGTCGTATGCAGCAAGTGCAGTGAGATGCGGTCACTCCGCCAGGGCGGGCTCAACAAGGAGATCCGCATCTGCCAGCAGTGCCGCAATTCCAGCACGACGTCGATCCGCTCGTCCCAGAGCGGCTCCGGCAGCCGCGGCACGCGCAACGACAGCAGCATGCACGGCGTCAAGACTAGCTTTAACTCGTCACAGGACTCGTTCGACGTGGAAGCGTCCAACGCGTCCGTGTCGAGCATGAACTCGTCGATCCCGAACTACTCGTACTCGGATGCACACAGCGAGCCCCGTATGAAGACGTACCCCGTCGGCAGATCAAACGGAGGCTCGTCGAGCTACAGCGGCAGCAGTAGCCAACAGCGCACAACGGTGTCAACCAGCAGCACGGCCAGCAGCGATATGTACCCGTACAACAGGAGCGTCGGCAAGTCGAGCGATATGATCCTGCTGAACGGCCCGAGTTCGGGCATCAAGCGTGCTGACAGTGCCTCGTCGTCCGAGTTTGCCAAGTACCTCGAGAACGGTGGCGCAACCGCGGCTGCGACATCGGCTTTGACTCCTGCCGAACTTGCTCGTCTCGAACTGTCAATGACGGTGAGGGAAAACACGCCGTTCAACTACGCGCTTAGCTACAGCTCTCGCCACGATTGGCCCAAGGCACCGCTGCCTGTCAATGAGTCGGCTCGCCTTCAGCGTGTTCGCGAGCTGCACTTGGTGGATCCTGGTCACCACTTCCAGGAGATGGTTGAGTACGCTGCCGCCGAGATGGGCTGCCAGATCGCGGCCATGTGCTTCATGGGCGACAAGAGCGGTTTCCTGATGGCCCGCATGGGCCTTGACAAGCGCGAGCTGCCACGCAACATTCTCTTCGAGTCACATGCCATCATGTCGATCGAGCCTACTATTATCCTGGATGCGACCGAAGACCTGCGTTTCGCTCAGAACCCGCTGGTGCAGGACGGCCAGATCCGCTTCTTCGCCGGTTTCCCGCTCGTGACTTCCGACGGCCAGGTCGTCGGATGCTTCAGCGTCGCCGACCCGTTCGCGCGTGAAATTTTGCCTGGTGACAAGTACATTTTCCTCAAGAACTTAGCGGACGTAGCGATCCGCGGCGTGGAGCAGAACACGCTGATGCAGGCGTCGGCCGGCTCGGCACTTGCCGTTCCCCAGGGCGTGCAGGTGCCACCTTCGTCCGCGAATAGCATGAATATGGCCGAGGCGCACATGACGATGCAGGAACTGCTACGCACGGCCTACACGACCCAGTGCCAGGTGCGCATGCAGGTAAACCCGCTCAAGGAGTAGAGAGGATAGCAAGCTGCACGCGGACGGCCCCCAGGTTGGTGTATGAATCAGAAGAGCATGTGTCTTTCCCGCGTAGACATCCGAGAGCGAGCGATAGTGAGCGGCGGGCGAGTCGCGTCGCCCCGCTTCCCCCCTTCTTTTAAGTTATCGAGCGCACTGTACATTCACACTGCCTGCGTTCTCCCCCATTATCTGTCCATGGGCCATCATCTAGCCTGCTCGCAGCTTCAGCCCATTCAGTCAGTCGTGTTGACTTGGGAAAAGAGTCTAGACGTTATGCAGAAAACTTCTTCGTCTGTCCCGGTAAAGGCTAGAAGTGCGCATGTCGGTCCACATGTGCATGTAGTAGGCCGTAGACATCCAATTTGAAATCATGGGAATTTTTTTTTCTCGACATGAAGTGATCTCTTCTCCATCCAACATCACCACCATCAATAACAACAACAATCACACAGCTACGATAATGGCGGGCCTGTCCAAAACATGATGGAACTGGGAAGGTCGCCCCACTCCGCGCTCATGGACCTACAGGTCAACAACAACAACAACAACAACAATCAAGGAAAAATGGCGGGCCTGCCCAAAACATGATGGTGTTATTATGCAACTGGGGAAAACAGCCAGCACTTTTGCCTTGGTCGCCCCGCTCCGTCCGCGCGCGACGACCTACAGGTCGTCGTCCTCATCGTCGTCGTCGTCGTCGATCCCCGCGTAGAACTTCTCGAGCGAGTCCTCGACCGAGAGCGCGGGCTTGGTGGCGGCGGCGCGCAGCTCCTCGCCCGACTCGAGCAGCTGCAGCAGGTGCACCTTCTGTTTCCACTGCATGAGCGTCTCCTCGAGCTCCATGTTGGCCTTGGAGATGAGCATGTCGACCACGCGCGGGTCCTTGACGTCCGCGTGCTTGCGGAAGAGCGCCTGCACGGCCAGCCGCGCGTCCGACGGCTCCATCGGGATGTCGTACAGCGTCAGCACGCGCGGCACCTGCTTGGTGATGTACCGGTACAGCGTCACGGCCGGGCTCGCCGCCGCGGCGGCCGCCACCTTCTCGCTCGCCACACGCAGCGCCATCACGTCTGGACCGAGAGAGCTGGAGTTCCGATGGTCTGGTGACCGCTTCCCCCTCTTCATGGACGGTCGAGAGCGCAGACGACATACCGGTACGTACTGGTATACCGGTGTTAGCCGAGTGAGCGCGTACTACTGAAATAAGGATATATATAAGTCGGAGTGTTGTGTCGTGTCGTCCGCGTTGGATTTCAATCATTTGCTCTGAACGACCATTTCTTTGAGCGTGCTGACAAGGATACTTGGTGAGAATCGTTTCCTAGCCGCTGTGAAAAGTACGATTGGTTTTTTTTTTGGCGGTGCTGCATACCAACAATTCCGAACACGATTCGTTCGCAACTGTGCACTTGTATTACTGTATTTGCAACCGATTTCACGCCTGCGACTCGACTTTGGATCTAGACAATCCTGATTTTCGACTTGGCTCGTTCAAAAGCTTGAGTAGATGCTGGCCGCAAATGTGTATCGATGTAAGCAAGATCTTAAGCAACCTTGACTCTGTATCTGTGTGCATCTGTATTTGTTGTCTGACACATATTTGAATTAGAGGAGAAGTTTGCAAACCGATGCGAGTTCCCTCAAATAATTTTTCAGCAGACACTCGACGACTACCTCCACGACGTGAACAAGACATCTCCACAACCTTTATTTTCCGTAGTGATTACGTTTCTGGAACAACGAGTCTTTTAACTGTCAATTTCCACAATATCATGTGCAGTCGTTGCTGCTTTGGCTTGAAAGTGCGGGCGCCAATAACATTGCCATTGGCGTATCTGTTACATTTGTGGACCACGAATCTGTCAGTTCTGCGCCAGCTATATGTAAACGAACGAGCAGAAGTGAATCGAGTTAGGGAATCTGCCAAATACCTTGCAGGTTCACAAATCGGAAGATTGTGACTGTGTGCTGGTTAACAATTTCCATTCGCGTGAGTAATTGAATCGGTGCCGATAGTTCCCTGTTAACGCGGCATAGAAACCTCGTTTGGTGTGCACATTCCGTCAGGCGATCATGAAAGTTGAAGTGATAAAAGAGAAGTGATACAGTAGACTAGACCACCAGTCCGGTGGTATCTGGCGAGGTAGAAATCAGGGGATCTGGATGATCTTCGCGAGGATACATTTGTATCTTCTAGTGGATACATTTCATCCATCCACTCATCATCCTACACAACCATTTCATTCTTGTTATGCTGAGCCGATCTACCCTTGCTAGTGAGATCAAACATGCAGCAACACAAGCTCTATGCTTTCCACGACTCATGTTTACTTCGAAGTATTTAGAGAAGGGATATTTGCAAAAACCTAACAAATCAGTGCAATAGACACACGAATTGACAACCGACTCAGGATCCATAAAGCAAGTTCCATGAACTCTTGTCCGATACCAGTCACAAGCATGTCGAGCACTTTCAGTTAAAATTAATATGTCATTGAAAAAAGGCCCAGATTCACCTTGTCTATGTAGTGACAGATCATTTTGGGCGAAGCACAGATCGTTTTCTTTCTATGCTGTTGGACTGGGTGCTTCATCATTTTACAGCTCGATAGAACCACGTGTAAGTAGCACGCAGGTTCTCTCTTTGCATGCACTTTGTAGATAAGTAGGCGAGTCTAAAGAGTAATTGAAGCAACTCGCCTCTCGCATTAGTGTTACGACCAGCAACATCAAACATCCATGTACCGATGTAGTGTAAATACTTTTCCCACACTTGATCCTTGCCATTGATCGAGACCATCACCAATGAGCAGCTTGGCAGATGCACAAGCTATGCAGCACAACTCTCTTTACGGGATGACGGAGTTAGCATCCCATTTACATAGCAACTCTTTGTTGTGGACCTTGCCCGCTTTCCCGACGGGAGCACAAGAACCAGGCAGCTCGCACTACTGTATGCGTCAGCATGAGGCGAGTCACACATCAACAATGTCGTAAAAGCCAAAGACCAATGTAAACGCGAAAAAAAAATCTTGGCATTCTGGAGCTGCAACATGCCTATACCCACGGCTGCAGTTCCCGTCCACTGTGGCCCGATGCCTTTGAGCACATTTGGCGCCTACATGGAGTCGGAAAATGCATACAGTAGGCATTTGCAAGCAAACAAACCGTGGATGCTCTTTCCTGATCGTGATGAGCCTATATAGTTGCTCATTGGGATCTCAGTCCGCTTCAACTACCTTCTGCGATCAACACTCCCCGAGCAAGTTGCCTTTTTGTGTAGAGCACATCAACGCTGACTCAAACCGCGCGCATGTGACATGGTGATCAACCTCGCCATCGTCGCGTACTGCCGAGAGATTCCGCTGTTCCGACGGCTTTGCACCGTTTGCTAATCCCCAAATATTCATCGGCTATTACGGCGAGCACGAGCGTGTCGCCTGTCGAGTCAACTTGCGATCGATCCGGTCGTCACGCCGATTCTTGGGTCGGCGCGTCGCCGTCTCGACGACACGAATATCCGGCTCGGTGCGCATATTGTAACTCACGATGGCAAAGTGATACATTACAGATTGGCGTGAGGACACATTGCAAGCACCGACAGACAGACAGCCGCACAACCACACACATTGGCGTGGCCGCTGGCCTCGCGGGGGCGGACCATGCTGCTGGGCTGTAACGTGGCTGGACTGCCACCGGCCTCGCCGCGTGCCACTGCACAGTCATATCGTACCGGCACACAGTGTGCTGGCCATGAAGGCGAGGCAAGTGCGCCAGGCCAGCCACGTGGCTCGGACGAAACAACTGCTATAACAGCGGCCTTTACTCCAGTCGGCCGTCCCTGGCGTTGCACTTCTGTACTACCACACTCCGGCAGACGACCAAGACGTGCCGAGGGCTGATCTTGGCCTGGAAATGATACTCTGAAGGAGCG
>JAASGX010000724.1:0-15055 GCA_023334415.1 Phytopythium chamaehyphon | reverse complement strand
CCGCCGCCGCCTCTTCCTCCGCCTCCGATGCCAGCCGCGTGCTGCAGGTGGACGCGCGGCTGGGCGAGGGCTCGCGCGCCGCGCGCCGCCTGCGCAAGCAGGGCAAGCTGCCGGGCGTGCTGTACGGCGAGGGCGAGGGTGGCGACGCGTCCAAGGTGCTCGTGGCGCTCGAGACGCGCGCGTTCGAGAAGCTGCACCGCAAGCTATGGTCGTCCATCGACAACCAGGTGTTCGACGTGCGCGTGGGCGACGCCGCGCCCGTCAAGGCCGTCATGCGCGACGTGCAGTTCGACCCCGTGACGGACGCGCCGCTGGCCGTCAACTTCATGCGCTACAAGCCCGGCCGCAAGGTCTCCATCCCCATCTCGTACCTCAACGAGGAGGGCAGTCCGGGCCTCAAGCGCGGCGGCTACATCAACTACATCCACCACGAGCTCGAGTGCACCATCTTCACGGACAAGGTGCCCGAGACGCTACAGATCGACGTCAACGGCCTCCACGTCGGCGACCGCATCTACCTCGACGCCATCAACTTCCCTGAGGGCGTCGTCCCCAACGTCAAGCCGGGCTCCATGGTCTCCAAGATCGCCGGTCGCCGCGGTCTCATCCCGCGCGCTGAGCCCGTGGTCGAGGTCGTCGAGGACGTCGTCGAGGTCCAGGAAGACACCGAGGAGGAGTTCGACGACTGGAACGATATTTTCTAGGCAGAGTCCAGCACGGCCGAGCACAGCGAAGCGCGGCGCAGCGCGCGCGGCTACGTTGGGTGCGTGTGTTCGCAGTGAACACTCACCTGCGCCTATGCGGGCAGGCGATGTTTTGCTCAGCAGTCTTGGATAAAATAGAAACCAACCACCTCTCGTTCCCAATGACTTTATGCCTGCTCCTCTACTTGTTCCTCTTCGCCCTTTGCCATGGCCTCTGCGTCTTCGTCCTGGTCTGCGTCGTCATTCGCTTTGGACGCACCTTGGGGGCGGAAGAATGCGGCGGCGTCAGGACGTGGTTTAGCGGATTCGGTGGGTTGTGGCTTTGGCCCCGTCGTGCTGCTCGGGGTCGACTTCACGTCTGGGAAGTCCTCGCGAAGCCAGTCGAGCGATGCCGTCGTCTGGATTGTTCGCGTCACGTCGGACATTTTGATCTGCCGCTTGTTGCGGTACAGCGCGTGCTCGTAGCTCTTCGTGCTCAGGAACTGCACAAAAAGCTCCTGGGGTAGCAGCAACAGAATCAACAGCGTCAGGTCTTCCAACCGTCTCCAGCAGCCATGCATGGCTGAGAAGTGTGCGAACCGAGGCCTTCGAGATGGCGATGAGCGCGTCTCGCGAGATCTTGCCGGCGTCAGGGTCGCTCTGGATGATCTTCTTCACACGGCCTGCAGCAGAAAATCACTCGTCAGCAACCCAGGCAGCTTGGTCAGTGCTCAGCGACCCTCACCCAGCGGGTAGATGCACGCATGCGCCGCCTTGGCCGCGTCCTCGTCCGGCTGCTCGACGACCACAGGGTTGTCGCGCACCTCCTGCAGATACCGCTCCTTGTCCTTGGCGGCCAGCTGCGCGTAGTGCTGCGAGCGCCCGCAAGGTTAGCGGCCGGTCCGCTCGCCCGTTCGCCCGGCAGCTCGCGCCGCGCACCTCCTTTTCGTCCGGGGCCAGCGCCTTCCACTGCGCGCTCAGCAGCTTCTGGATCTCACCGATGCGCAGCCCTGCGCCCGCAGTCGTCAGTCAGCCGTCTAAGCCTCTAGGCCTCTAGGCCTCTAGGATTCTAGGATTCTAAGTCTCTAGGTCTCTAGGCCCCTAGACCACTAGACCACTAGGCCTAAAGCCTCTGAGCCTGCTCCTTGTCGACGCACCCGGGTGCTCGTCTGCCACCTGCCGCCGCCGCGCGTTGCAGAAGAGCAGGTACGAGCTCTGCGGCTTCTTGCTCGGCGCCATGGTCGATAGCAGCCAAAAAGTTGGCGTCAAACCGAAGCCAACCCGCTATGCTGACTTAGCCGGGTTAAAGCTGCCGTTCTCACTCGGCCATCAGCCATGGGCGCGGGCGCGAGCAAGAGCGAGGACAAGAGCGCCGCGGCGCCCGCGGGCGAGGACGCGCGCGCCGTGTCGGTCAGGGACGAGGCGCTGGGCATGCTGCTGGACGGGCTCTTCCTCTACGGCATGTTCGTGTCCGCCAAGTACATGTACAAGGTGCGAGCGCCCCTGAGGCTCTGCATGGCTTAAGTGACTGACTGACGGTCGGGCTCACGCTCGCAGACGCTCAAGCCCATGATGGACGAATACCTGGAGGGTGCCAACAGCCAGTCCAAGCTGCAGAAGCGGCTCACCAAGACGGGCCGCCCCGTGTTCAACACCAACTACTTCGAGAACATCATCGCCGGAGACATCGTCGACCCGCTGGACATCGACGTGGCATTCGCGGACATCGGCGGCCTCGAGCGCCAGAAGCGCGACATCTACGACCTGGTCGTGCTTCCGCTCAAGAGCCCCGAGTTCTTCGCGGCGAGAGGCAACCTGCTGTCGGTTCCCAAGGGCATCCTGCTCTACGGCAAGCCCGGCACAGGCAAGACGATGTTGGCCAAGGCGATCGCGAAAGAATCGGGCGCTTTCTTCATCGACCTCAAGATCAGCACGATCATGAGCAAGTGGTTCGGTGAGTCGCAGAAGCTCGTGCGCGCCGCCTTCTCGCTCGCCCGCAAGCTGGCGCCGTGCATCATCTTCATCGACGAGGTGGACTCGTTCATGGGTAAACGCGGCGGCGTCTCGGACCCGACTTTTTCATCGATGAAGACGGTACGCCGACTCTGCTGTTAAGAGGCACCACTGATGAGGATAGGCTGACAGCGGCGTTCTTGGTCAGGAATTCTTGGCACTTTGGGACGGGTTCAACGACATGGGCGCCGAGGACCAGGGCTTTGGGGTGATTGTGCTTGGTGCGACAAACCGCCCCCAGGACGTGGACCCCGCTTTTCTTCGGCGAATGCCGCGTACGTTTGAGATTGGCCTTCCGAGTCAGCCGCAACGTGAGAAGATCCTTCGGCTTCATCTCCGAAATGAGGTGGTTGAGCAAGGATTCAACTTCCATCAGCTAAGTGTGGACACGGTGTATTACAGCGGCAGTGACCTCAAGGAGTTGTGCAGAGCGGCTCTAATGATTCCACTTCGCGAGCACATTGATAACGTTCGAGAGGCTTCGATCGCTGCTTCAAAACAGGACGGCGAGATAGCGTCGAGTCCTCCGGTGCCAAAGATGCGGTCATTGTCGATGGCCGATTTTGAAGAGGCGAAGACGATGGTTCAGCCAACTGGCGCAACAGCGTACGCGTACGAGGCATCTCAGCAGCAAGGAAGTGACAGAAACTCGCGAACAACGGATACTCCGATTGATATGGATATGTTTGCGGCAGTCATGGCGGCGGGACTGCAGAACTTGATGCAGGCATCACAACCCAACCGGCGTCCTGGCTCGCATTTCCAGTAGACGTGTGTGCAACGGGAAACTAGCTCTATTCTCTAGGTGTAGAAGCAGTAGGGTCAGCGACAATGCAAAATCACACAAACGTGCGCTTGCGTAGAATGAACTGGTCGCCTTCTGGTTGCTGTTCGATGCGGGAGACTCCACGGAAAGTCTTGTTGGTCCTTGACCCCTCGTACACGCGCACTGGAGCCCCATCAACAAGAGTGACGCGATCGCTCTCGTGCGTAGCATTATTTTTCGAAACCCAAACGATTCCGCCGATCGCCCATCGGTACGCGGAGTGGGCAGGCAGCACGATGTATGGGAGGTGAAGCAATGCACTCTCGATGGTTTGCAAAGGTGCTTGGTTGTTCTACAAACAGTTAGCATCATACTTTGTGAGAGATCGATTGCAACCGCCAAATACACCCCGTACCGCACCTGAGCGAAATACTCTAGCTCTTCCAACGAGACGCTATCCGCCAGTGTGAAAACACCATTCCGAGTCCTCTGGAGTCCCGCTAGAGTTCCTCCAACACAAAACTTCCCGGTTGCGTTTTTCAACCGGCACGTCATCTCCGTATCAACTGGCGGAACGAGAATCGCTTCACCGCACTCCCGAGCAATCGATCGGATATACGTGCCGCTACCACAGTCAACATGGATTTTCGCCTGTCATCGCCACCATCAATGTACGTCCCGTCAGCGCCTTAAAGCACTATTGCTTACCTCAGGAAACTGTCCGGGCGTGAAGTCGATCAGATTAATCTGTGAGATATATACTCGACGCGGCGTGAGGTCAACATCCTGAGCATTTTTGACGAAAATGTATGGTCAGCTCGGTTTGGGTGCAATAACGCGACCTGCTCATCATACCGAGTTGGTGCGGGCTAGTTCGTACATGCGAACCCCGTTCTTGCGGATAGCGCTGATGCGCGGCGGGATTTGGTCGATGGATCCGACAAACCTGAATGAACACCAGTGTTGGTGTTAGTCGAGTACTTTGAGGTTGATGGCAAGCGTCGTACTAAGGCGCACCGCTGCAGCGCTTGCTCTACTTCTGTCTCCGAGAGCCACGGAGCTGCGCGCTCTGTCAACGTTTTGCTGGGTTCGCGGCGACAAATTCCTGCGTGAGTGTCCGAGCAATTACCGCAAGCCGCGCCGAGTGCTCACCCGGTGATGTCGTCGGTGTCCGTCGTGACGCCGAACCGCACGACGCCCGTGTACTCCTTCCCGGTGGCCAGGTACTGTCGGATTGGCGGTCGAGGCGGCACTGAGTAATCTGCTGCCGACTAATAGCACCCGCCCACGCAGCATCCACCGACCTGCAGGAACTTGGTGGCGTCGCCCAGTGCCATGGTGAGCACGCCCGTGGCCATGGGGTCCAGCGTGCCGCCGTGGCCCACGCGCCTGGTGCGCAGCAGCTTGCGCACCTTGACCACGCAGTGGTGCGAGCTGATGCCCGCGGGCTTGAGCACGTTGAGGAACCCGTGCGCCGCCATGGCGCGGCCACCACCAGCGTCACCTCTCTGCTAGTGTCGATACGGGGTTTACTGATCCATTTTCGCCCAATCACGACGCGCGGCAGTTGGCGCCAACGCGCTTGACCAGCAGCAGCAGCAGTTGCCCATGCGCGTGCTGAACGTGGCCGAGAAGCCGTCGGTGGCCAAGGAGATCGCCGGCATCCTGTCGGCCGGCCGCGCGCAGCGGGTGCGCCGCCTCTCGCTCTCGGTTGACTGGCTGCCTGCGGCTGACGCCCACCGCTGCAGCGCCAGGGCTTCTCCAAGTACAACGCCATCTTCGAGTTCCCGTACGAGCTGCAGGGCCAAAGCGTGCAGATGGCGGTCACGTCCGTCACGGGCCACCTCATGGAGCTCGACTTTGACGCCAGCTACAGGTGCGGAGCGCCCAATCGCGATCGCAATCGCAATCGCAACCGCACGCGCTGATCGCCTCGACGCACGCAGGAGCTGGCACTCGTGCGACCCCGTGGAGCTCTTCGACGCGCCCGTGGCCAAGAAGGTGCGGTCGGATGAGACCCAGAAGTTGATCGAGAAGACGCTGCTGTCCGAGGCGCGCAACAGCCAGGTGCGTCCGTTGCAACCGATGCGAGGCGCGCTCGGAGCTACGAGCTCATGCTGTCGGCGTGGATCAGTGGCTCGTTCTGTGGCTCGATTGCGACCGAGAGGGCGAGAACATTGCGTACGAAGTCAAAGGTGTGTGCGAGCGAGGGAATCGGCGGATGCGCGTGTTCCGAGCGCGCTTCTCGGCGCTGATCCCTCGAGACATTGTCCACGCCGTGCAGAACCTGGTGACTCCAGACGAAAAGCTGTCACTCGCGTGTGACGCGCGGTCGGAAATTGACCTGCGGATTGGCGCAGCGTTCACGCGCTTCCAGACAATGCGCATCCAACGCAAGTTTCCGGGTCTGACAAAGGACAAGGGTGTTATCAGCTACGGCCCATGTCAGTTTCCGACTCTCGGCTTCGTAGTCGAGCGGTACATGAAGATCCAGAGTTTTGAGAAGGAGGCGTTTTACTCGATCACTGTTACTCATCAACAAGGTATCCAACCGGACGCGCCCGTCACAACATTCAAGTGGAAGCGCGACCGCATTTTCGATCGGATGGCCTGTATTTGTATTTACGAGAGTCTTGCAGAATACCAAGTTGCAGTGATCGAGTCAACCGACAAGCGACCGTCGTGGAAACGGAAGCCGCTACCGTTGACAACTGTCGAGTTGCAGAAGCGAGCATCGCGCTGGTTGCGGGTCTCGTCAGAGCAAACAATGAAGGCTGCTGAGAGTCTGTACAATAAGGGTTTCATCAGCTACCCTCGAACAGAGACCAACAAGTTCAAGGAAGGGACGGATCTGATGGCGCTCATTCGGCTACATGAAAATCATGACCAATGGGGGTCGTACGTTTCACAGCAGCTGCTTCAAGGAGGAAAGTTTGAGCACCCACGAGCTGGAGGAGCCGATGATCAAGCTCATCCACCGATCCATCCAACCAAATCGACAAACCTCAACTCGATTACTGACATCAACGAGAAGAAGGTATATGAATTCGTTGCACTCCACTTTTTGGCGTGTTGCAGTAAAGATGCACGAGGAAGTCAAACAAATGTGGAAATGAGGCTTGCCAACGAGAGATTTTCTGCGTCGGGTTTGATGGTGGAGGAGAGAAACTACCTCGACATTTACAAGTATGAGAAATGGAACGCGTCGGCTATCCCGCTGTATGAGCAAGGAGACTCTTTCGAGCCAACAACGTTGATGATGGTGCCAGGAGATACGAGTCCGCCACCATTGTTGACGGAGTCCGACTTAATTGCCAAGATGGACTCGAATGGCATCGGGACGGATGCAACGATTGCTGAGCATATCAAGACGATTCTCAAGCGTGAATATGCCGCCAAGGTCAACAATGATACACAATTCAAGCCGACTACGCTAGGCTTGGCTCTTGTGCTTTCGTACGAGAATATGGGACTCGACCTAGCGAAACCAGCACTAAGAGCAGCGGTAGGTTGCTCTCACTTCTGTTGCTGCTAGGTGTTATTTCATGAATTAACTCAATGCGATGTGCACCAACCAGATGGAAAACGACTGTAAGGCAATCGCGCAAGGGCGAAAAGACATCAAGCATGTCACCGAGTCGTGTATGAGTCAGGTATGCTTTCTTCTTCGTTCGAGGCTTGCTACTATGCGCTGCTAATGCATCGTTTACACGACGGCAGATGAAGACCATCTTTATGGAGGTGGCCAGAGGAGCTGGAGTACTTGATCAGACTTTCTCAGAGACTTTCAACCACCCCGTAATAGATGAACCGATAGAACGGTCACGCGCTCCGCCACCGCCAGATACACCAAGCGTTGAGCATTCTGAAGACACCCCTCGACGAAGAACGAGTACTACGGATGACAACACCTCAGACAATCGGACAGCTCGTGAGCGTCACGCAACAAGATCAACCGATATAGGACCGGAGATACCTAGGTGCGAAGGCCATGATCTTCCCTGCGTCGAGCGCGAAGTCAACCGAGAGGGTCCGAACAAGGGTCGCAAGTTCTTTGTGTGCTCTCTTTCTCAAAGTGAGCAGTGCAACTTCTTTGCGTGGGCGTCCGACATGCAGTCGTCCACCAATCCAGGAGTCTCCATCAAGTGCACTGGCCATGACGAGCCGTGCGTCGAGCGCACAGTACGAAAGGAAGGCCCTAACAAGGGTCGCGCGTTCTACTCGTGCCGGCGAGGTCAAGCCGAAGGAAGTTGTGGATTCTTCGTCTGGAAAGAGGAAGCAGAGTCTTTAACATCGAGGCCAGTAATGCAAGCCGCTTCGAATAGTTTCACGAACGTCGAAACAGAAGGGCCGACATGCTCAGGACACGATCGCCCATGCGCGCTTCGGACGACACGCAAGCCTGGAGAGAACCAGAACCGCCAGTTTTTTGCCTGCGCTCATCCCGCCGTCGAAAGCTGCGGGTTCTTCCTGTGGAAAGACGAGTATGAGGGACAGCAACAGCTTGACAGCACTAGGCCGGGCAGGTATCGGCAGCCTTCGTCTACTTCGGCATCGTCCAGACGAGGCGAAGAGGCGACGGCGACGAACTGCAGCTGTGGGCTGCCTGGTATATTGCTCACGTGCAAGAACGGCGCCAACAAGGGGCGAACGTTCTACAAGTGCCCGAAGCCGCAGGGCAACCAGTGCGACTTTTTCGAGTGGGCGAGCTAACGAATAATAGAGATGCCTCGCTCAGAACGGCGCCTGGTCCATGGCGCTGGACGCCCTTGCCATCGACTCGACCACCGGGAACAGCGACGATAGCCCTCTCGGCGCGGAGCCGCTCGCGTCGCCCAGGAAGACGAAGGCCGCGAGCGTGGCCAGCTCGCGGTCGTGCTCGTCCGCCAGGCGGCCTGCGCACTCGAGCAACTCGCGCGCGACCGCAGAGCTCGCGTCGACGTCGTGCTGGCGCCCCAGGCGCAGCGCAACGTACTCGGCCAGTTGCTCGCCCGGGTCCCGCAGCGCCAGGATACGCTGCATGGCCAGCGCGCGCCGCGCCAGTGCCGCCTCGGCCGCCTCCATGTCGCGCTCCAAGGCGCGCGCACGGCTCAGGAACCGCTCGCGCGCTGCTTCTCGCTCGAGACTGCCGTCCTCCAGGCAGCTGGCGTCCATGGTGTTTTGAACACAAAAGTGGTGCCTGCCACTCAGCCGCCACCCACCTCTCCAACGCCTCATGGCTCGCTCGCTGACCTCCGCGCCCTCGTTCAGCACCGTCGCTCTACGCTCCACGCGCGTGCCGTTTGTCGAGACCGTGGTGCGTTGCTCGAACAAGCACTGCGAGGGCATCCGCTGAGTGCGGGCGCGTTCGTCGAGACCGCCGACGGCTTTGCAGCGACTGAAGCGAAGAAGACATGTCGAGGTCTGAAGCAAGACCTGACGTGCTGCGACTCAGTGGGAATAACCACCCACAGTCATGGCGAAGGCTGAGAGGCTGGATGCCGAAGGCCGAGTGTTTTACGGAGTCTTGGTGCTTCGAAGGCCAGATCCTTTTCACGCAATGTTACGGCGAGGAATTTGACGAGACGTTCTGCCCTGTGGGAGTTATGAGTCATAACTTATGACACAATACAGACAGTCTTAGCTGTAGCTGTGCAAAAAGGACGGAACTACCGGCAGTTTGATGTGGAGATGGCATTCCTGAACAGTCCATTGGAGAAGGACGTATACGTCGAACCGCCGCTCCCGACGGCCTAGGTATGGAAGCTTCAGAAGGCGTTATACGGCCTCAAACAAGCATCGCGGGCCTGGAGCGAGCTTGTCTCCCGGCACTTGCGCGACCGTGGTTTCAAGCAGACGGACCCATGCGCGGTTGTGAAGCACGAGGGTAGACACGCTGATTGTTCTACTTTAAGTGGATGCCAAACTGGCGTTCATTGACCTATTGAAATCTATCGACGAGTTTGAAGCTTCACTGCGCAAGGCGTTTGTGATCCACGCATAAACGGCAGCGAGCAGCTTTGTTGGTGTGGTGAAGCGCGGTCTGGAATTTCCCAGACACGCCACTCGCACACACGCCCGACGTCAGCTTACGAAGGGGTGTCCCGATAAGCTGGCTATAATCACGTTGTGTACTCGCTGAGTGCAGGCTCCGCTGCAGTCTCACAGGCAGTGGTCACGCGCACACTTGGTAGAACGGGGTGGCTGCCATGTGGGAACCTTCACGGAGCAGCGATTTAGATGACTGAGTGATACCCGTCAGGTGGGGCGCTAGTCGTGTTTGCCAACAGCTGAGCAATACCATAGGAGCGCTGCCAAAGCTAAGCAGTACCAAAGATGACAAGTGTATATGGCCCAATAACTTTACGATGTCGCCTTGCGTTCCCCCTTGAGCGCCTTGAGTTGAGTTGAGTTGGAGAAAGAAGACCAAAGAAGGCAGACACTTGTGTACTTTACGGCGAATTATCAACTGCATAACCTTGCCTGCTGTCCACTCATTCCGTTGTCGCGGGGTCGTCATGTTGTCGTCATGACATAGCAGAGAGTGACGTCATTCACCCGCGCTACCTACTTGAATTCAGTGATGTAGAGCTGGTGGACGAGTGTCGACGGTCGGCAGCTAATGGTCGACGGTGGTTTGTTGACGGCCAACAGTAGACAGTCGGTTGCCGATTGTCACCGGCCGATTGTCGAAGGTCGACGGCGAATTGTTGACGACCGATGGTCTGTCGTCTACGGTCGAGGGCCGACGGTTGGACGTCTTGTGGTGACTAATATCATGCGCGAATTGGTGGATAGAGGTGGCAGCATCGGATAGCACATTTCCGTCTTGGCTGATTTAATGTCGGCCGATAGCGTGCTCCAATTCTGGCCGATAGTAATGGCGGTCGATACCGGTAACGTTTCCCTGGGTTGGCCAATATCAACCATCCATCGATCTGCCTGCTGATTGACGGGAAATCGAACCTTGCATCACCACACACCCTGTTGGGCTCCGAGTTGGGCACGAATTCTGAATTGGGCTCCGCGTTGGGCAGTTTACGCAACTGAACTCCGAGGTGGGCTGCTTTCTGCAGTAGGGTCAACTGGGGTCCGCCTCTCAACTACTCACGCTAGGCCGCAGCTATCCATCTCTGTCAAGTTCTCAACGCGAGAGGGGTTTACAGCACCATTCAAGCATTGTCGAGTTTGACCATCCATTCGAGCGATATTTCGTAAAGAGTTGGGAGAATTGTGATCATTTGTGGCGCGCTTACGAGCATGTTGGGAAAACAAACAACCGAATTGGGGCTTCTTGGAACTGATGAAAGGGCTTTGTGGATCCATTTATGACTGTAGATGAGTGTAGCGCTTCAATTATGTGGTACGAAGAGAATAGAGAGGAGATGTTTTTGGACCAACTGTACAAGGCCAGTGTTGTTCAAGACTCAAAGTACGACGCGGAGATGGTACTTCTTTCAAATCTTGTTAGTGTACATGCATGTGAACTGATCTACACGCAGTGCATCTACGCTACAATGAGAGCCAGATATACCGTCTATGAACCGGTTCCAGATGTGTAGATGATACAAAGCCATGTGATGAGGCAATTTCCAGATATGGCTGCGGTCCGACCGGGACTGGTCCGACCTGACGGTTGGGACCGAGAGTACACCAGCAGCTAAGTTCAACTGTGAGCCGTGTCTCTCTCGAAACTGTTCCAGCCCTCAGCTCAATCACCCAGCCGGAGAAGCTCAAGCGCCCGGCGAACTCCCTGGGGTTAGCCGTTGTGTCCTAGTCCGACGAGATACTCGGACGCCTAGACCAGTCAGGTCCCCCTCCTTGCTCGACTAGAAACGCTCCGCCGGAAAAGCCCCGCTGAGAAGCTCTGCTGGGGGAATCCACGCTGGGGTAGCTCCGCTAGAAAGGTTCCGTTGGGTACGCCCGGCGTCATCCATCGTGACGCTCCCATCTTTCGCGCATCAGGTCAAGCGACCACCGTGCTGACGACATCAGCGGGCCATGGTTGGGAGCGGCTGCCAGACGGAGGCGTTATTTACTCAAGTCAAGCGTATCTCCCGACATAGCAAGCCTTTGAATAACTTCGAATGACACTTCCCAATTTTCCCTCTACTTCGCAGGCGGCACGGACTGGAGAACCCTCCAGACACCGTTGTGCCTTTTCAACTCCCAGATTAGTCTTGTGGTAATCGGCCTAGCGCTGAGATCTGGTGAGTCCTCCTGCGGGTCGAGAGGCAGTGTATTTTAGGATCTACTCAAAACTACAACCTACCAAGTTCGCCCAGATCAGTGTCACGTTGTGTGACCCCTTAGAGCTGCCCTTTTGATCGGGTTGTCGTAACACGCCCAGGTATAGACCTAGACTGCCGCCAAGCTCCTTCTAACACAGAATCACTCGTGCCAAGTGACAAGGAGATATACACACGCACGCGGCTAAGTACGAACCAAGCCGCGCGCGACTACACACAGCCTCAGTCATTAAAGGCCCGGACTTAGAGTCTGTGATACGAGTAAAAGACAGCCACACTCTGCGCCAAGGGATACTCGCTAATCCAACGGTAGAGCTTTCACGTACAAGTATGTAGATGATAACTAGTCAAACTACTCCGGCCGAGACCCGAAAAACACGCCGGGAAAACCGGACTTACCTCTGTGTGGAAGGGCTACCCCCCCCCCCCCCCAACGCAATACGTAGCGCTTCGAGACCGAGCGCCAGTGAAGAGAACACCGCGGCCCTAAGCCTTCGCCGCCGGTGAACGAAGGTGTCGCGCGCCTTCGGTGTGTGTGCTTCGTGACAACAGCATTAGTTTTATTAACGCAAGAAAATGTAAAGCCTGGCGACGACGTTTAATCGCCTGGTCGTGAACTTGTTCCGACCCATGCGCGAGCACGGACAGACGTAGGCTGACGAAATATGCGTCCACAGTCGTGCCATGAATGGCAAGACCGATGTGGAGATGTGCGTCGAGCACTTGCGAAATGTGTTCGAGTGCATGAGAGCTAACAAGCTCTTCGCCAATATTGACAAGTGTGTCATTGGCGGAGAAGAGATCCCGTCGATGTGGTAGAACGGAGTGGGGAGATCTCACAGTTGGAGCGCAGAAGCTGCCGCAATCGTGAGACATGAGATTGGTTCCAAAATTAGCCTGCACCGCGCCGGGATGCAGCAACGGTCTCCGATCCCGGCCCTACGGACGGCGATTTACACTCCGTGACTGCATTGAGGATGGTGGAGCTGCGATCCGTGCCTCGGATAGGCGATCAAGGGCATGAGAGCTGCGGCCAGTGGCTACGACTCACAACTCGCACCGCGGATCGGCGCTCGTAAAGGCCAAAAGCGACAACCCAAGCTCGTCGTTTGCAATCCACACCTCTGATCAATACTGAGGAGGCTACGGGGCAACGATCTAGGCACATATACGATGAACGGAGTCTCAGATCATCGAACGCAAGACGGGGATCTACGATCCACAGGTAAATTCACAGTTTGTGCGTTCGATCCACGCTCAGAAGCTACGATCCACGGTCACCAACTACATTGTGAGGCTCCGAGCTGTACCTGTAAGACTGATGAGCCGCGATCCTAACTCACATTCGACGATCTGCGCCTCGGATCGGCATCCAAGAGCCGAGAAGCTGCGATCTACGGCTGAAAGCTACAGCCTGTGCCTCTGATACGCGCCCAAAAGCCCGGGAGTTACAAACTCATCTACTGTCTGCGTTCCCAGTCAGTGCTCAAAACGACTGGCTCGCTGCGATCCAGGCCCACGCGCGACGAGCGGAGCCCTGCATCTGCGATCCGAAGCCCTCAAGCTGCGATCCACAGCTGTGACCTGCGGTCTACACCTCCTATCAACGATCTACGCCTACAATCCGACATCTACGATCATGATTACGCATCCTGACACATACTAAGCGAGTCTGCGACATCTCTAGACACGATGATCGATTCTTTGCGAAGGATTGAGTGGCCCCGAGGCACTTAGCGATGCACTTTAGTATGACAGAGAGATAATCAGTCTGGAGTATTCCTTCTATTCTTCAAGTCGCGTTCCAAGAGTAGCCCGGCGAGGCCACCAAGGACCAGTCTCACCCCCCTCAACTCCGTCGCCAATAGGAAGCGACGGTAAACATCGACCCACATCTTCCAGTCTGTTGCGGCGATCCGCTTCCCGCTGAGCAGGCTCACGACCTACGATCTTCTTGGAAACCGCGTGTTGCTTGCGCCTTAATCGTCGGCGCACACACGTGATAAAGGCAGAGGCGTCGAACTCACAGCCCAACACCGAGACGATCTCCGATCTCTGAGTACTCCCAGTTTCACGGACCGTGATCACCGACCAGAGGGGACTTCTCTGGGCACTTCTGTGATTGATTTGGCTGGGCAGACGCGTAACTTGTTGCTGTGGACCTCGTTCGACCACTGGATCGACGATCAAACACAGTCCGACCTGCGAAATACCCTGCGGACTTGCGATCTACGCCAAGGACGAACGACTTCCACACTCCAGGAACTTACAGACACTCTCAGTCGCACTTCTCTCCTCACCGAATCTTACATATACCTTGTCCGAGCCGCAATTTTTGCCGGTGGTTTTACGACATTAGGGAGCTTCCTAGGCATGGTGTGCGTGCTGACCCTGCAAAGGTCAAAGCCATTGTCAAATGGCCGGTTTCAAGACATGTGAAACATGTCAACTCGTGAAGACGTCACCATCTTCAGCTACGCCATTGGCGAGTGTGCCAGTCCCAGCGGATTGCTGGAAGTCCATCTGTTTGGACTTTGTCTTCGGTTTACCGAAGGACGGTCACGGAAACACATGTGTGTTGGTTTTCGCGAACCGCCTGAGTGACAGGTGCACCTGGCACCATGCTCCGAGAACATTGGCGGCCTCGAGGCTGCCGCCTTGTTCATAGAGCACGTATTCTGTGCTCATGGACTACCTGAGTCCAGTGTCTTGGACCGAGACCCGAGGTTCAGCGCCTCGTTCTGGCGTGAACCGTTCACACTGCTGGGTAGTCGACCAGCGATGTTGACTGTGGATCATCTTGAGATGGATGGACAGACTGAACGCGCAAATCGCGTTGTGGAGGACATCCTCCGCAGCACGTGTGCTGCTCCTCCAACGTCATAGAGCGCGAAGCTCTCGCTGGTGGAATTCGCTATGAACAACGCGGTGCATGCCTCTACCGGCTGCACTCTTGTCTTCGTGAACCATTTGCGGCACCCACGATTGCCGCTGAGCCCGGTACCGGACGTACCTGCAGGCTCAGTTTTGAGTGGGGGAGAGGCTTGGCTTCTCCGCCCACAGGCAGTGACTGCCGCGGATTTCTCATCCCGTTTGGCGGCTGTGAAGCTAACCGCGTTGCGAAAGCAACTAGACGAGTCGTTGAGAACTGTCTCGGCGTCATAGGGTGCATGCGTGATGCCATGACGGCAGCGCAAGACAGACAGAAGGAGCAATCCGACAAGTCTGGTCGAAGGAATACACATGTATTCAAGGTCGGTGATTTGGTGATTCTAAATGCAAAGAACCTACCCATGAATGTGGTCACCGCCGTCACGAAGACGAAGCTACGTCCGCTCTTCATCGGACCGCTCACGGTCTTAGCT
>JAASGX010000723.1:0-15090 GCA_023334415.1 Phytopythium chamaehyphon | reverse complement strand
TACGATGCTGAGATGGCGCGCATGTTCGCGGGTCTTGTGGCTCTGGCGGTCAATTTCCCAGTCGTGCGAGCTTCCTCTGACTCGGACAGCGACAGCGACAGTGATGCGACGAGCGAAGAGGAGGACAACACCACCAGAAAAGGTAGCAAGCCGGTAGCCAAGGGGTTGGACGCAGTCCACATGGCGCAAGTTGCCGTGCAGCGAGCAGTGTTTGCGGCGCAACAGCGTGGACGCAAGGCTCAGTTGGCCAGCGGCATCGATCGCACCTGGCTCATACGTGTGCTCACGGCACTCAGCGCGCTGCCCAAGCCCGCGACTTTTACATCTGAGGAGAACGAGGACGACGGACTATCGGCTGAGGATCGACGTGCAGTGCTCGAATGTGTCGGTGCGTTGTACGCACAGGCACTGGCGTCTCCGTCCACGCTGTTCGAGGCGTCATCGGACGCCGATGTGCTGCGCGCAGTTGTATGCGTGCGGCAAGCCACAACCTTCATGCGCACGCAGCTCAAGCAGACACTGCCAGCTGTGTCTGCGGCAAGTGCTGCTCTCGCGCGTGTGTCGCTACCTCATTCGTTCGGGACGTGGATGGTCGAAGCCAAGCGCCAGCTTCGTGCCCATAGTCAACACGAGGACCTTCGCTCCGCTGTGCAGTCGCTGTCAACTGCTGCACGCACTGCGGCTGGGTCCGATGAGGCACCACTCCCAGGCAGTGTGCTGCTTTCCGACTCGGCCGTGACGCTCGACAAACTGCTCGCAATGCAGCAGGTGCGACTTGCTTTAAAGTTTGCTTGGACTTGTTATGAGGAGATCACTTACAGATTATGTTGCAGAGCTTCGAGGCGTTCGTGGCGGCAACGGAGCGTGATGGCAAGCGTGTCAAGCGGCGACAGACGCAGCGGCCCGGAATTGTAGTTGGCGACGCCAACGGAAAACAACAGCTGTTAGAGCCGCAGGAGCAGCCGGACGCGCTCTTCTTCATGGACAGCGCCGGCGGCGAGCACCAGCAACAGGGCAAGCGCAAGCGAGCTGCATGAAGAAAGTGATACTGTTGCGGCCATGACCATGAATAGAGACTTGATTTTTGTTTTTGCTGTTGCATGGAAAACTGTTTGCTCACAATTGGCAAGCATCAACTAACTCTCCATCATAACAAGCTGGACCTGCAGCTATGTCAGCTCGTGGGGAGCGCACACAACTGCTAGAAGCTCAAAAACGTAGCTCAACACTGAGAATAAAGAGAGTCGCACAATTCGAAGCTAAATCTTCCCAGTAACTACATCCGCACGTCATTAGTCTCCATAGCCGGTCAAAACGGAAGATGCACTTGGCGTAGCCACGATCATTCGACATATCTGTTGTTCCCTTTCCTTCTATCCGATTTGTTAGAGCATGCACAACTCACCATACTCAGAATTCAACACAGATTAAATGATCAGTTTGATGGTGATGCAACGCAATTTATTCACTTCAAACGTGAGCTCATATTCAAACGTGAGCTCATAAACGACTCTCATCGTGGACATGCTGCAACGCCTACTCCGGAGTACTGTTTCCATTTACTGTTTCCATTTATGCACCTTACACTGTAGAGTCTGGTCTAAAGTGCCTACTTGGATGGTCCTTGATGGTCATGGCATCTTGAATGAACACTGCGTGTTTGTGTCCGAGGATGGTTGGTGTGTCCACGAACAGCGCAGTCACATCGTCTATGTCTGGCAGAACGAACATGGTCTCCACTAGTGCGCATTCAAAGATGGAGCGAAGACCTCTGGCTCCCGTGTTCTTCTTCATAGTACACTCCGCAATTGCCTCGAGTGCGCCGTTTGTAATGTCAAACTCAACATTGTCGAGAGCGAACAGTGCCTTGTATTGGCGCACAAGACTATTCTTCGGCTCGGTAAGTATCTGCACAAGCTGTGACTTTGTCAATTTCGACGTGCTCACAAGCGTCGAGAAGCGCCCAATGAACTCGGATATGAGGCCATACGAAACAAGATCCCCTGGCTCGACATACTCCATTAACAAATCCTTGTCACTCCTCTGAGTATTCCGTCGAAAGCAATCTGCTGACGCGCCGTTCGCTTTGAAACGATCTCCTCAAAACCCGCGAAGGCACCTGAGCAGATGAACTGGATGTTGGTCGTTTCAATATCGACACATTCGGTATTGGAGACCTTTAGGTCGCCTTTCTTGGTCGCTTTGACGGCGATGCCTTCCAAGATCTTGAGCAGCGCCTGCTGTACTCCATCACCTCCGACGTCTCGGGAGTTGTGGGCTTTGCAAGAGATTTTGTCGATCTCGTCAATGTAGACAATTCCTCGTTGGGTCGCTTCGATGTCACAATCGGACGCCTGATAAAGCTTTGACAGCACTGGCTCAGGGTCTTCGCCGACGTAGCCGACCTGAGTGAGGCTGTTAGCATCGGTAATCACGCTAGGGACATTCACAATGCGAGCTAACATCTTGACGAGCAGTGTTTTACCTGAACCAGAGGGGCTGATCAACAAAATGTTTGACTTGTCGAGCTCAACATCGTCGAGATAGCTGAAGATATCCAATTTCGAGCGGCGCTCCTCATCGTCTTTTTCCATGTCCCCAAACAGTCCTTGTAGCATCGTATCGTACTCCTCAATTTTTTTAGGTCCTGCATATTCAATGCCTTGCCCCCTCGCTTTGAAGAGTTCAAGTGCTCGCAAGCGCTTGTAGTGGCTGTACACGCCGTCTTCTTCGCCTTCTCTTGTCCAATTACATACCGGTCCAGTTGATCATAAATGTCTCGCGGGATCCGCACGATCCCCAGCTTGGTTTGCAGGTAAACTCATCGGTAGATGCTGTGGTAGCCTAGGCTGACTTTTGAAATATGCGCTGCAATCTCTTTTCACACCCAAGTCTTCATGGGGAAGTTTTTACATCCTTGGGCGAGAAAAAAAATCCAAACTGGTAGATAATTGACCACCTGGATGCTGTTGAAAGTTGCCGCTAACATCAGTAGCTCTCTCGACTCCATATGCATATGCATGTCAACTCCAGTTGCAACCTGTAGACTCTTCGTGACGACACTCCAGCACGCTCGAATGACACTGACGATGGTGAACTCAGCACAAAAGTCGAAAGTGCGTATATTGTGTGATTTCCTACCGATTCAACCTAGAAGATTCAGGCGCGCCACTCGAGGAACGCCGAGCACACGTGCAGCAGCTGGCTGCTGCGGAACGACTCGACAAAGGACGAGTCCCGGCCGGCTGACAGTCGAGCGAGACCGCGCAGGAACTCGGGCTGCAGCTCGAGTGGGGGCACAGAAATCTCCTGCTGCGCCTCAAACTCAGAGGCCGTCATCTCGCGCTCGAGTTCGCGCTCGTGCGTGAACGAGAGCAGCGACTGAAGCTGCACGGCCTGCGTCGAGAGCGCCACGACCATCGACGCAACGCAAGTGTGCGCCACCCTGGCCTCGGCACTCTTGCCCAGCGCGAGCTTGGCCGATGCAAGCTGCTGCGAAAGTGTCTGGACACGCTCGAGATACTCGCGTTCACGTCCAGCCTCGAGGCCCTTCTGCTGCTCCAGACGCAGGTACTCAAGCACGAGTCCACCGCCAAGCGCATCCACGTGCGAGCAGCTCGACCACTGAGGGATCGCCGAGCGGTGTGGCTCCAGGTCCGCGAGCAACTGGTACAGCGCTTCCTTCTCGCCCGCAAACAGGCACTTGAACGCCACGTGCTCCATCAAGCACGCGTGAGCCGCTTCAAACTTCTGCGCCGCCATCCACTGCGCAATCTCTTCGTGACGCGCGCGTTTGGACACAGCCAACACGGCCAGCGACTCGCTCACCCACTCCATCGAAATACCGAGACGCACAGCCAGCTCTTCCCGCTCCACCGCCGTCAGCTTGTGCAGCATATCGGCGTTGCGCATCAGCAGCGCGCGGCATGTCGACGCACGCTCCACCGCGTCCGAGATCGTCAGCGCCACGTACAACGCGTCCTCCCACAATCCAGCGCCTTCTAGTTGACAGATGAAGCTCTGCTCGATGTGGGACTCCCACTGGCGGTCAAGACGATAGCCAATCGCGCGGAGGACGGAGTGGAGGTGCCACGACAGCTCGTAGTCGAGGTGGTGGCCACTTAAGGTCGTGCTGCGGCTCGATCCCCAGCCGCTAGGCGAGAGAACACCGCACAAGGAGCCAGCAGAATCGACGTACAGCTTCATAATCTCCATCAGCACATCTTCTTTGCCACTGGACCCCAGGTACTGCGATCGGGGCTCTGGCGTCTGCTGCTTAGTGATTGCGTCCTGAAGCCACTTTAGCGCCGTCTCCAGTGAGGTCGCAGGGCCCTGCTTGTACCAATAAAATAGCGCGAGACCGACAAGCCACGAATTAAGCTTGCCTTGCTGGAAAAGACTCGAGGTGACCACTTCGACGCTTCCCGCGAGGAGGCTGTAGATCAAAATGACAGTCTCATCCATAAACTCGAGCGTGCCATTGTCGCTCCACTGCGCCATCTGAGACTCGAGCAGCGCGCGGAAATCCGCGCTTTCCATCGAGTCCGCCTGTGCTACCAGGGTTGCAAGACGAAAATCGCCACAGCCCATCGCTGCTTCTGCTGCCTCCGCCACTCGGTGCTGCAAGAGCAGAAACAGAACCGTCTCGGGGCTCGGTGGAAGGTAGCCCGAGTCCAGCTCAGCCTGAACAGCGCCTTCGAGCCATTGCGAGGTAAACTGGCGACGAAGGTCGAGCCACTGGAAAGTGTCGAGGTTTTCCAGCGCTGTTGGGTCGTCACGAGCAGCAAGAGGCAGCAAGGAATTGTTCTCCATTTTCTTGACGCTGTGTTCTTGGCCCCAAAGTGCACGAACAAGCTTCCACAACTGCAGCTTCTTGTGCGCAAACGACGACAGATTCGACTTGCCAGCCAGTGACTCAGCATATGAGACATAGCGGTGAAGACATCGGACAAGCAATGAGTCAGTTGGTAGAGCAAACGCGTGGGGCACGTTTGGAACCGAGCGCTTCTCGTTCTCAAACTCTTCCTCTTCGCTCAATGACCGCTCGCGCTGCGACGCGCATTCATAGTGCAGTTTGATCCCCTCGCGGATAGATGCTTTGCGCTCGAGTGTGGCAGCACTCCGCAGAGGAAACTCAATGCACACGCGGTGCTTGACACGCTCGTCAAAGCGGTCAGAGCTCTGCGGCTTCGTAACAAGGCGTCCAAGATTCACCAGCTCACCGTTGGGTCCCCATGAACAACGAAACGACCGGGCCATAAACATCCTGGCATCAGCATGGTTTCGAGCAGCCCCAGTGTTGTGGCTTGACGCCTGAAGCATCAACTGGTAAGTCGGCGACTTGTTCAGCGACGCCGGCTGACCGTTCGCTTCGAGACCAAGAGGCTTGAGCGAAATTGGAGGCATCGGGAAACAGCGGCTAACAGGCATCACCATCTTCTCAGCGCGGGGCGACTCCGGGGTTTCGATAGCCGCCGTTTCCTCAACATGGTTCATGGAAGAGTTTCCTGTCACCCAGATATTCGACTGCGTGAATGTGCCTTCACCAAAAGATGCTACAGCAGCAGTAGACGCGGGCGTGAACATAGAAGAGTTGCGAAAGAGCGCAGAGCGGTTGGCAGAGACGGTAGCACTGCTAGGGCGGTTAGCCTGCAGCTCACGGCCTGCATCAGCCATCTTGTTCTTGACTTCGACATGCTGCACGGCGCTTCCGTCCATGTTCACATCTTCGTCATCATCGTCGTCGTCAAAACCGTATCGACTGAAGTGCTCGACGCGGAACTGCCAAATACCCTTATCCGCCGAGTACTCGATAAACTTGGCACCAATGTCCTCAGTGCGCTGCTTGACACGCTCCCTGTACTTCTCAGGCGACGGCGACTTGCGAGGCGGGAAAATGCCGAGGAGCTCCACGAGCGCAGGACGGTTGAGTCCCGTTCCTTGCGGATGCTTGTTGTGATCATCTTCCTTGTACACAATCACCTCCTTGCGCTCGAAGAAGATAAGCTCGTCCAGGTTTAGGTATCGCACATCCGTCTTACCGTACCACGTGACGGATCCAAGGCCATGGCATCCAACCTTGAAATTCTCAACTTGTGACAGCTCGCTGTCTGACATCTTCTGCAGGCGCTCATAAGGCGGCTCGGTGTAGTAAGCCGCGTTATTTAAAACAGGGCACGAAGGCGAAGCTGGTGATGAATTTGACGGCACGTCCGTCGGATCCACGTCGGCGCTATCGCGAATGGCATTCGCCAAGAACTCGTCGTACGTCATATACCGCTTTGGAGGAGCACTGTCCAGGTTGCTCAAAGGAGCAGAGCTTGTAGCACCACTCTTTTTCTTCACCTCCGTCTTCTTGGTCTCTTCTGCCGGTCCATTGTCTTCGATAACGACAATATCGACTGTCTCGCCTTCCTTGATGCGCAAATCCTGGAGAATTACAGAATCCTCCACAATGCGGCCCTTCCACACCAATTCAATATCCTTGATCGACGTCTTAGCCGCGCCAGAGGCACTCGCGCGCAGCAGCTGCTTCACCTCAGTGCGGGCTTGCTTGATCGTCTGGTTCGGGTTCAGGCGCAAGGTAAATGACTTCCGGTTGGTCAGGTTGCGAAAGGCAACGGAGTATTTGCCATCCTCGTCCATCTTGAGTTGACGTGAGCGCGAAGAACCAATCTCATGCGCCTCTAGACGATCATCATCAGTGAACGGAATAACCGACGCTCGGGTCGAGCCATTTGAGCTCTTGGGCTGATCGCCCTTGTCAATCACAAGCTGCTTGGCTCCCGACTTACGGAACAGCGACGACGAAAACTTGAACTCATCCTCCTTGCTTGCCGCCTCAATGTCACCAGAGCGAGCTGCACCTGTGATTGCCGACGAAGCGAAGCTCGCAAATCGACCCTTTGTTCCCTTGAACGAGCCACGCACGAACGAAACCGGGATGGTATGGCGGCTCGTAACCGACTGGCGGCGAGTCACGAGAGGAGCTTCCATCGGACCTCGCGGGAGACCCACATCGAAGTTCAAGCGCGACGACGACACTCCGGAACCTGGCGTCTTGATGGACTGCGAATCGAGCGCCGCCTTGACGCTCTGCTCAACAAGGCCAGCGCCAAAAGTGCCAGCACCATAAGGGTTGACATCAGGAGCGGCAACCAAGTTGGCAGCAGGCTGGGATGCAGCAGCTTGCGGCTGTTGTTGCTGCTGAGCTGACTGCCCAAACAAACCACCAGACGAGAACGACGTTCCGAAGCCACCAAATGAAGAGGTTGTCGGAGATGTGCCACCAGTTGCAGATCCAAACCCGCCAAACGAATTTGTCGTGCCGGTACCAAAGCTGCCAGTGCCAAAACTAGAGGTTCCAGCCGCGGGGGTGGTTGACGCTCCACCAAACAAGGATGATCCGCCAGTTGTGCCACCGAACAGGCTGCCGGTGCTTGGCGTAGTACTCGTTGTCGCGCCGAAAAGGCCACCTGTAGCAGGTTTCGGCGCACTACCGAAAAACCCTGTTGATGCCGCCGGCGTCGCCGACGTACCGCCGAAACTGAATCCCCCACTGCCAGTCGCGCCAGTCGTTGTTGCGCCAAAGAGTGAAGTTGAGGCAGGTTGTGCGGCAGGAGCTCCAAACGAGCTCGTTCCAGCCGTCGCGCCGAAGCCACTTCCAGCAGTGGTTGCACCAAACCCGCCTCCAGAAGTACCACCAAAGTTGAACCCAGTCGTTCCTGCAGGTTTGGGTGAACTTCCAAAGCCGAAACTGTTTTGGGCTGTCGAAGTTGCCGCCGTTCCACCGAAAAGAGACGTAGACGCTGCTGGCTGGACGGCTGCAGCCCCGCCAAAGTTGAAGCCACCGGCGGATGGAGCAGCAGCCGGCGTGGTGCCAAAGCCAAAGCCTGTGGTGCCAGCAGGCTTTCCGAAAGACGATGCACCGAATCCCGACGTCGGAGCCGCAGCTGCTGGGGCTCCGAATCCGCCAAAGCCAGGGTTCGTAGCCGTCGTCGTACCAAATCCGCCGGCCCCGAAGCCAGTTGTAGCAGCCGCAGGGGCACCAAATGCGCCGGTTGCAGCAGGAGCGCCAAACGCTGACGTAGCAGCAGGCGCCCCGAAAGCTCCCGTGGCAGGCGCAGCAGTGCCAAACGCGCCGGCCGTCGCAGCCGGCTTGCCGAAGAGGCTTCCTCCCGTGGAGCCAAACCCGCTCGAGCTAGTGCCGAATCCGCTGGATGTAGCGCTTCCAAACGTTGAGGTCGCGCCAAAGCCCGTTGAGGGCGCTGCAGCACTTCCAAATCCTCCTGTCGTCGCGCCGAAAGCTCCCGTGGTCGCTCCAAAGGCACCTGACGTGGCCGGCTGGGCGCCGAACGCGCTCGTCGTGGCTCCAAAAGCTCCTGCACCTGTCGCAGCTCCAGCTGTGGCCGCGGGCGGCGCGTTTTGCATGGCCACAGCCTGCGCTGCCGCCGGGTTCGTGCGCTTCAGGTAGTCCTCATAGCGCAGCTCCTCGGCAGACTTGTGCGCGTACGCAGGCATCCTCGAGATGGAGACGTAGTTGGCCGTGCCGACGCCCGAGGGTTCGACCTCCCTCGTCGGCTGGTACGGCGGCTGGCCCGTGCCGACCTGCATGGCCGCGGGGGCCGCCGCAGCCGCCGGCGGCTGTCCAAAGCCTCCAAATCCCGTCGCTCCAGTCGCCGCGGGCTGTCCGAACGCGCCAGTCGTCGCAGCTCCAAACGGAGTCTTTGGAGCTGCTCCAAACCCCGTCGAGGCCGCTCCGAACGCTGGCGCAGGCGATCCGAAGCCTCCAGTAGCCGCTGGCGCTCCAAACCCCGAAGTGGCGCCTGTCGCTCCATTTCCGCCTCCGAACATGCTCGTCGATCCGAATGGCGAGCTGGCGGCAGGTTTGGGGGCTCCGAAGGGCGAGCTGGCGGTCGTGGCGGCGCCAAACCCGCCTCCGAACCCCGTGCTCACTGGTGCGGCGCTTGTCGCGGCGCCAAACCCACCGAAACCCGTGGAAACCGCGGGCGCCGCGCCAAACCCACCCGCTCCAGCGCCTGTAGCAGCAGCGCCGAAGCCCCCGAAGCCCGAGGCGGGCTGGGTCGCCCCGGGCTGCGCCGCCGCGCCGAACCCGCCGCCAAAACCCGTCGCCGGCGCCCCGAACGCCGGCTTTCCCGCGCCAAACGCGGGCGTCGAGGGCGCGCCAAAGCCCGAGGCCGCGCCCGCGCCAGCCCCGAAGGGCGAGGGCGTCGCGGGCGCCGCGCCGAAGCCTCCACCGCCGCCGAAGCCGCCGAACGTCGCCATATAGGGAGGGGGAGTCACCTACACAGCGCTTACCTGGCTTTTCTCCTTTACCTCAGGCGTCGGTTTGGATTATGACTGGTGGGTTGGCGGGAACGAAGGTTTCCCCCTTATTTTGATATTATTTTGTGAGAATGTGCGAAGGGTATAACTGTTTATGTATACAAATTAAATGTTTAGTATGGTATAAAGGGGGAGGATATTGGACCTGGTTTTGTGAACATGGTGGAAGGTGCTACCTTATTTTGAGTCTGGACAATGAAAACGGCAAGTTGAAGTGAGCTGTTGGCTTTGGCGTCCATTGGCGTGCAACCGCCCGCATTAACCACAGCGAGAGATGGAGTCGCCTTCGTCTTCTGCTGGTGTTGATGGAGGTGATGGAGTGGGCTTGCAGTCGGAGCTCAGTATGGAGGACCTGGCGCCGCGAGAGAATTTGGAGGGCAGCAGCATGGAGCGCAAGCTGCGGCGGAATCTGGAGCAGCAGCAGGAGCACTACGCGAGGCAGCGCAAGCTGTTCGAGGACCTGCGGTCGGTCTCGCCTTGCAGTCGACAGGCTGAAAGCGAGGACGAGGAGGAGAACTCCTCGCCAGTCGAGCAAAATGGAGAAAGAGGCGAGCCTGTGAGCAAGAGCACGCGGTTCAAGCTGGAGCTCGACGAGGTCGACGCCAAGAGGAGACCGGCACCTTCGACCGACGACTCGGATCGAGCTCTTGGAGGTGGCGAGACTGCGCGAGCTGCCATTCAGAGAGTGAAAGAGCAGGCGCTCGCCGACTACAAGCGCCGCATTGCGGTCTACCAGAAGCAGCACTATGGGCGCGGATGTGAACACACAGCAAAGCCAGCATCAAGTCGGCATCCACATCGCCAGCACGAGTTTCTAGCAGAGCTGGAGCAACAAGAAGCGTCCAACGATGCGCTCAGGCGGCAACTAGAGCTTTTGAGAAGACTCCAAGTTGATAACAACCGCTTTCGAGCTGAAAACAGGTCGCTGCGGGAAAAGAACGAGGCGCTGAGCGAAGGGCTGGACGTTCGAGGTCGCGAAATGCGACTGCTGCGTGAGGAGGTTACAAGCAAGAATGCTCGCATCACGCAAGCCCAAGCAGACCTTGCAACGGCAGTGCAAACTTCCAAGAAGCTCAAGAGCGCCACAAAGCAACTCGCAAGTGCACGAAATGACACTGAGCGGCTAGACGAGGCGCTCCAAGATGCACTACGAGCTAGTGAAGAAGCTGAAACAAAGCGAAGCGAGCAGACTACAGAACTGAGCGACGAAATCAAGCGATTGAAACGGGCTAACAAACAGTTCAAACAGCGAGAAGGCTCGTTGCATAACGAAATCGACGCGTATCGAAGTTCCATTGAAGAGCTCGAACAAGCCATGAGTGATGTCAAGACTCGATATCAAGATTTGAAGCGTGAAAAGAACAAGATTGCAGCGCAGCTAGCCGATAAATCCGCTCAGTTCGAGGGTGTGGAAGTAACCGCGAGCGAACGCATTCACGATCTTCAGCAAAGCATCGTCGAGCTCCAGCGATCCCTCGAAGTTGAGAACGAGCATCGAGTGAAAGCTGAGAACGAGTGCGAAGCGCTAGAAACACAGGTGGAACAGTTTGAAGAAGCTCTACGGGAGCGAGACGCCAATAACCAGCAGCTAGAAGATGAGCTAGAAGAGGCGAAACTCAAACTGCAAGAACGTCGGCGCGGGTATCGTGACCACGTAGCAGCTCTTGAAGATAAATTAGAGCTAGCATTTTCAAAGCAAAAGTCTGACGCCGAGACAATCACAAACTTGAGGCGTCAGTGCGAGGCTGCTGAAAGCCAGATCTCAAAGCAAGAAGCGCAAATGAGCGCAACACTGGAGCAAGTGCAAAAGGAAGCACGGGGTTTGCGTCGATCCCTCGATTCTATGCGCAAATATGTTGATATGGCAGCAACTGCTATCACCACCACAATAGAAGAAGACGTTGATAATGCTGCGATTGCAAGTAATACGAGGGAACTTGATCCTCCTTTGCCACAGGGTAGACGAGAGACCGAAAGTGACGGAGAGGACGAGCAGCAAACAATGACGGGAAATGTCCACAGTGAGTACAAGGTAGCTCGGGCGGCATCAAGTGCCCTTCGAAATGGCATAATGAATGCAGTTAGCGAGCTCCAAAGGGCTCGGCACATTGTGCACCAACAAGCACAAAAGCTCGCTACCATGCGAACTCAAATGCAAGAGCTTGAGAAAAATGTAGGTGAAGCAGTAGCAAAGGCACATCACGAGCGAGACAAGCGAAAAGTTGCCGAGCAGGGTCGAGAGATTGCGTTGCAAGAAAAGGCTGAGGTTCTCAAATGGGGTGAGAAATCAACGCGCAAGGCAGAAGAGTTGGAGGAAAAACTTCGACGCTGCGAAGCTACATTTGTGAGCTGGCGCCGAAAGTTGTCGAAAGCATTGCGCGCTAATCGGGAAAATTTTAATAGTGATACAACTGACTCAAATGGAAACGATGATGTCATATCGTCCACACTACCGCTAATCGACAGACACATCGAAGGCTTGATAGCTGTGAGTGACGAGCTCCAAAATGTCTGTAATAGCCAGAACCAGGAGTTACGCGATATAGAAGTGGCCAAACAGAATATGAGCCAAAACTTTGACAGTCAATTAGAAGAGGCAAAACGGACACTAGCGGAAGTTGAATCTCTCCACGCTCGCAACGTTGAAGAGGTAAAACTTCATCTCGAAAAGAGGATTGACGATGTCGAGAATGAGAAGCAAGACCTTGTGCAAACGCTGAACGCAGCGAATCAACAAATCCAGGAAATCTTAAGCAACAAATCAACGCTTGAACAGGAGTTGGCGGCTCTGGAAGCGGATGTTCCTGTACTTGCAGCTGTCGCTCACTTATTTGCTGCTACTATCCGCCCGCTTATTCAACAAGTTAGTGACTTGACTGTCCAAAAGCGACTTTTACGACGAGAGAACGCCGACTTTGCGCTCCAGTTCGAGCAAATCAAGTGTGTTGGCAGTGTTTTGAAGGAAATGTTACCCGCGCCGTCAATACAGAGCGATAATTCCACTACTGGATTTTCTCGGGGACGCTTTCGTGCCATGTTCCGTCGCGTAGTAATTGCTGTTTTTGCGGCAAATCGACTGCAGCATTTTGCAGCTGCACTATCTCGTTGCGGTGACATTGGAAGTCGTTTCACTCGTACTGAGTTTGGGATTGCTGTACCTCTAATCCCATCAACCACATCGGCACCTGAACTACGGTCACGTGGGTGGCAATCATCTCTGGAGTCATCGACACCCGTCATCAAAGTGCTTTCACTTAGAGAAACAATTGAAAAGCTCCCACTTCACACGCTTGTCGAGCGTTTGCGCTGCCTGAATTTGACTGAGCTTGTAGCAAGTGTCGTGGAGACAGACGATAAGACCCCACCATCTAAAAAGGCTCACAGAAGAGAAAAGCCTGAGTCAAATATCGGGGGAATGTTACTCCAGGTGCTTTCGGCAATGGATGCAAATGCGAATGACTTGCTAATTGAGAATGTTAGCGGCACGTTCCATTGTCGAGCGTTGCTAGAGAGGCGACGGCGACCAAGTTCTCGTCGATCTGCGAACTCAACGCGATCTTCTCAGCGCTTGGCGTTCAATGATGAAACCACTCGACAGAGAGATGCAGAAGAAGGTGATCTACCGGTTGTTGAGCTCATTCAACAACGGATTATCACGTTGGGTAAGCGTGTGGAAGACTTGCATTTCCAGAGGAATTCCCTACAAAAGGACAACTATGACCTCCAGTACCAGATGGAGCAGCAGGCATTGGTACTCAGTGAGATGGAGGAGCTGACAGAAAGGGCAAATGGTTTACAAACTGAGCTTGCAGATTTGAAACAGCACAGCGAGCAGCGTCATGAAGGATTGCAGGCTGAATGCGAAAAGAAACAACTGATGGTTGTTGACAAGGACCGCGAACTAGCCGATATTCAGCAACGTATTGCTTCACTAGAAGAAGAGCTAGTTCGGTCAAAGGATCGGTGCGATGCACTTATGACTGACAAGGAATCTCTTGAGCGAGAAATCGAGAGACTGCTGCAAGTTGGCGCAGAGGAAGAGGCTAAAACAGACCGAACTCGTGCTGACGTTCGCAGACAAGAAGAGGAAATGCGACAGCTGAAGCAAAGCGTAAAGCGTGCCCACGACTTGTACCAGCGCGCACAAACACAGCTTGAAGCCGAAGTAATGGAAAAAGCATCGCTGAGAGCCTCAATAGTGCAGCTCGAGACAAAATGCGAGATGCTGGAGCGAGATTTAAGAGAGGAGAAACGCCAGTTAGTCGAGAAGAGCTTCGACTTTGGTGAGTTGGATACTGATATCGGGAAGAAACCTGCAAGACGTCAATCCCCCAAGCGACCAGCGGTTACTTTTGAAGATTTGACAATACCACGTAGAGCGCAGCATATTGCTGTCGAAGAAAAAAGTTTTGGAGGTGATGATGATGACAGTGGGAGTGACTGTGATATTTCTGGCAAGGTATCCGATGCTCGGATGCCACGGCATGCTGCATCCAACGAACAATTTATGCGGGAATGGAGGCAACTTGATGTCTCCACTGCGTTTGCAGACATCTCTATGCCAAATGGCAGCACCTCCAAGGGGAAGGAGCGCAAAGATGAAAACTCGGAACCGCCTTCACCCGAAGCACCAAGCTGGCTCGTACAGTCTGCTTCCACGACCAAGTCGACATCACCATCCAGTCTCCGTCGACCGTCTTCACGAGCGGAACTTGTACGGAGAGCACCAGAAAAGCGAGGTGCCGAAATTGACAAGGTGAATGCTGCCGTTCACGACTACATGGACCGCATCAACGAGAAGCTGAGCAAAATGTATGGGGTCCCAAAATCGGTCGTTGGCCGGCCACAAAAATCACCACGTAAATCGAAGCAGGAGCATAGCGATGCTGCTGACAGCGACTCGGACGGCGTCCCTGATCGGGATATACGCCGTCAGGTATACGGATAGCATTCTCAATATGGCGTTAGCGTTGATTAGCCTAAGGAACAAACAAATACTTCTGGCGGTCGTTTTGGCAATATCTTCTGGACAAGAAAATAGCACAAGTACAAGTGGTGGGTGGCATCGTGCGGGCATTTTTCAATCGTCCAACTGATAGGGTAATTAATTGGTTCTAGCTTCTCCGAATGCTTAATCCCTCAAACTCGTGGATGCTAACTTGGAGACAAATCCATTCAAGTTGTGGCATATTTCCATCACATCATTAAATCCTAACGAATATTGATCGGCCCAAGCGGTGCAAACAATCAGCAGGACTCGTAGGATTTAGAGTCAGGCGTCGATTGCAATTTCGAGGCCTATGTGGCGCTATCGACAAGGTTTTTGGGTGGTGATCTGTAGGATCTCACTAATTGTAAAACTAAGAGAGTTTCTTTATCGGCTTTACTCACTTTACATTTGAGTTTGTAGGCAAAACACTGCCTACTCACGCTGCCAATGTCTCAGCACGCTGCTTAGCTAACTTCAGAACCACAATGTTCTTCATCTCCGTCTTCACCAGCTTCTTGACTAGCAAGTGCTTCACGAGACCTACATATCCAAGGTGGCACGCCAACTGAACCGGTGACCACATTTCCTCGCTATGGAATGATTCTTGGATAATATGAGCTCGGATCTGAGTATGAACTTCGTCCAATGGTTGGTCAATGACATCGACAAAGTCTTCAAACTCGGAAACATCTCCCTCACTTTCTTGGACAGCGTGCACATAAGCAAAGTTCTCGACATTTTCCAGAAGCTCGACG
>JAASGX010000722.1:0-15151 GCA_023334415.1 Phytopythium chamaehyphon | reverse complement strand
GTGGTTGTCCACAGGACCTACTTCGGTAGGACCTGAATGGACCCGTAGGGAGATTTTTAATCTTTTAAGGCACGCAATGATCACGCACATGAAGGATACAGTTCAAGGCAGCAAGAGTGGAGATGGAGTCCCAATCGTCAAATGATCGACAATCTATTGAGCTCGTGACGCAAAACTTTTCATGTTGGTTGTCACTGGCTTCAATTACTCATGCTTTGGAATCATGGCGCGCGCCTTGGCGAGTCGCTCGGCCAGAATCGCATTTGAAGGCTGCTTGGCGGCACCTTGAGGGCCAAAAATGATGCCCCCAACCATACGTGCGCAGCGCCCGCAGAACTCCAAGATGGCCGTTGCCACTTGCTCGGGGCAGTCCTCTTGGACGACGTGCCCAGAGCCATACATGAGTCGCAGCTCAAACTTGCCCATCATTTGCCCGCGCATCAGAGCCGTGTCAAGTCGATCCGAGCCTGTCGCGTTGACATGCTACATGAGTAATCAGCCGCCAAGGTGCCGCTATGTCAAATTCTTACCTGCAAGTACGAGGATCTTTGCCGCCGAGAGACCCAAAAACTGATCTGATAGACCAATGAACCAATCTACCACCCACAACACTTAGAGAGTTTGAACGATCCGCGGTCGATGCTGATAAGCGCATACCTTCCCAGTAGGGCGCGCTGCTCGCGAGATCCGTACGCCAGGCAAAAGATCCGTCCTCCAGAGCTCTGAGCTGCGAAGGGATCGACACGTGAGCAGCATCGGCGTTCCGAACAGTTCCCGAGTGAAGAGCCCAATGGATCGCGTCTTTATGCGACCGGAACCGCTGCGGGCGCTTGTTCAGGATCGCGTGCATGTGCCCCAGCGACGCCATCGCGGTGCCCTCGACCACGTCGATCACCATGACGCCCACGATCGACGCCACCCTGTTGGTCGCCGCCACCCTCACCGCCAGGGCACCACCCAGGCTGCTCGATCCGCCACAAAATGGTGTGAGCCCGGCGAACATTGTCCAGGCCAATGATTGGTCTTCACCTGTGGCCGACGAGGATGGCCTGGACCTTGTCATCACCGGGCAAGGACGCCGGCAGCACCTGCTCCATGACGCCGATCGCGTCCTCCACGAGCGTGTCCATCGACAAGTCGCTGTCGTCCGCGGTCTTCGTTTTGCCTGCAGCAGCATTCCGTGAGCGCGGCGCCCGCCTCGGCCGACACTTAGTAGCCAGGAGCGCCCACCGTGCCCTCGGAGGTCGAACGCGTGGATCGTGAGCTGCTGCTTGAGCAGCGCCTGCCACACGCCGCCTCTGTCAGCCTCGGCCACCAGCCGCCGCCCCGCCGCGCCCGCGACTCACCGTCACGAGGCACCAGGTCATGGCCGTGTAGCCACCGCCGTGCAGCAGCACGACGTGCGGGCCCGCGCTGCCCGCGCTGTACGCCCGGAAGGTCTGCCGCGGTCATTAACCAGCGCCCGTTAGCGCTACAGTCGGCGCCTGCCGATGGGCCCAAAGCCCCGCGACGCACGCTCCCGTCGGCCAGCGCCACGTCCTGCCGCGCGTCGAAGTACTTGGCCCACAGCGCCTCCGCGTCGCCGTCCGCGCCACCGACCGCGCCACCGACCGCCGCCTGCTGCCTCAGGCGCGGGTGCACGGCCGCGTCCACAAGCGCGGCGTCGACGCTGCGCTTCCAGGGCGCGGGGCACGCGGCGCCGCCGTCCTCCATGGCGCCTGTCTCCGATCCAGGCAAAGAAGCGAGTGAGGTGGGTTCCTACCAAGATTTAGTACCTCATGGGGGTACAGCACGTTGCACACGTCGCAGACGCAGCCATCTGGGCGCTGCAGCTCGCATGGCAGAGGCGCGCGCTGCTGCCATCCGTTGCGCGCGCAGCTGGGAGAAGCAGGAGAGGGCGCGAACGTTGGCGGCAGCCACAGCGGTCTGGACCGAGCCTCTCGCGGCCACAGCGCGACTCTCGCGGCCTCAGCGCGGCTCCAGCAGCAGCAGCAGCAGCAGCTTTCACTGCAGACGCGCATGACGGCACTCAACGCCAGTGCCGCGCGGCCCGAGTTCGCTCCTGCCTACGCGGTGGACGGCGAGCTGGCGGACGAGGCGCTGCACGCGGGCCTGGGCCTGGGCGAGCGCGAGTACGGCACGTTCGAGGTGTCGTTCATCGACGCGGAGGAGGCGGAGGAGCCCCCGCGCAAGTCGCGCGCGGCCCGCCCGGCGCGTGCGTGCGGGGCCTGCGCGGGCGACTGCGCGCTGCTGCTGCGCGTGCTGCTGGCGCCCGTGCGCCTCGACACGTACAAGTGCGTGGCCTTCCACGCGGCCAACTTCGCGTTCGCCGTGCTGGCGGCCGCCTGGTCGGCGGCGCTACAGCTCGCGCAGGCGCTCGCGTGCTGGCACGCGCCCTGGGCCAACGCGCTCGCGCGCGTGGCATCCGCCTCGCTGCGCGCGCTGCTGGCCACCGACTGCCGGCTCGTCAACTTCATCTCGCGCGACCGGCACGCCGTGGCCGTCTACAACTCGGCCGCGGGCTTCCAGCAGCAGGCCGGCTTCTTCGGCGTGTACGCGCAGCTTTACTTCCTCGCGGCCAAGTTGCTGCTCGCCGCGCTGCCGGGCTTCCTCTGCGCGCTGCTCTTCGCCTGGGCCTGGGTGCACGCCGCGCTGCTCGTGCTGCGCGCGGGCTTCGGCCTTGGCGTTGGCTCTGACGTTGGCTCTGGCGACGGCTCTGGCGCGGTCTCGGCCCGCCACGCGCTCGAGCTCGAGGCCGCGGCCTCGGCCGTGGCGCTCTACGCCTGCGTGCTGCTACTGCAGGTGCTCGCCTACGCCTCGCGCGCCGTCACCATGTTCTTCTGTGCCGAGTATCTAGTCTATCGGCACGCCGCCTGATAATACAAATTGCAGGATGCTCTGTTCGGACTGTGACGTGAACGCTGCGCTCAACATGCTCTCTCTGTTCAAGGCCAAGCTGCGCGGACAACAACGACCACCAGCTTTCCTTCAAGGAGCATGAAGTGGAGTTCATACTGACGTGGACGCGACCGAGGAGCAGTCTGATAACACATGCACCCATTCCTGTCTCACGTCGCAGACTGTTTTTGGCTGGAGCTTTTCGAGGTCGCCCGAAGGTCGCGCTCCCCATTTCCCAAACGGTCGGTCGGGCGAGCTGGAAGAATGGCGGCGCGCGGCGGGCTCATCGGCGAGGCCTCGCTGCGCCACTGGGCCGAGGCGGGCCGCAAGGACGTGTACGTGGGCTAGGGGACGCAGTTGGGCTCAGTAGGGAGCGCTCAGGCTGACGGAGGCTCGTGGCAGGCGCGCGCAGCTGGAGGACGCGCTCAAGGCGGGGGCGGCCGACTCGGGTGCGTGGCTTCTCTTCACGCTGGGAGCGGAGGCATCGAGAACTGGAGGGCTGACGGCCGCTTGGAGCAGCGCTGCACCGGCTGCTGTACGAGCTCGTGTGGATCGCGGCCAGCGCCAAGCTGCCGCGGCAGGACGTGGTCGCGGTACTCAAGGACGCCAAGCTGGTGCGTGCGCGGAGGGAGGCTGGGGCCCGAGGAGCGGCGCGCGACTGACGCGGATGTGGGCGGCAGGAAGTGAGCCCGGCGGCGGCGGACGCGCTCACGGACCTCATCTGGGTGATCGGTACGACCGCGAGCGAGTCACGAGCAGGGGCGAGTAACTGACAGCACGTGCGACGGACGCCAACAGCGCATGAAATCGAGGCGAACGAGCGCGGCCGCGAGCGCCACACGTCGCCCGAGTGGCTCAACCTGGTCCGACTCGTCAAGATGATCGCGGTGCGTCGACGCTTTGGAGCTCCACGGTTGAGTCGGTTCTGACCCGAGATCCCTCGACGGTGATAGGAGGAGGAGCTGGTCCCGGCACTGCAGCTCAAGTCGTCGCTCGAGTTTGACATGCTCCACGCGGTGGGGCTGACCGAGACGGACCCGCAGATGCTCGCGAAGAAAGTCGTCCGCATCAACACCAAGACGCTTTACACCCAGATCAAGTACAATCTGCTGCGCGAGGAAACGGAGGGGTTCTCCAAGGTGCTGAGTTTGCTGCACACGGGAGTTTCACGAGACCAGCTCGACGCGACAATGACAGATCTGCTAGCGCTTATCGGATACTTTGATCTTGACGCGAACCGCGTGCTGGATCTTGTCCTCGATGCGTACGAGATGCACCCGATGAACGACGCCTTCGTGGATTTGCTGAGCACTTTTAAGCGCGAGAGCATCCCGCATGTTGTTGGCTTCAAGTTCCAGTTTTATGCGAGCAACCCTAATGGAGTCGCATCCGACAATGAGAAAGTGACACCACGATCGCTGTATCGACTGGCAGCGACGCTTCTCGACAAGAAACTTCTGACGCTTGACTCATTCATGCCACATTTGTCTCCATCACGCCGCGATGTCGTCAATGAATCGAAGAAGAAGGTGTTAGCGATCCATCAAGAGGCTCGCGCATTTGGAAAAGTCAACCTTGCGTCGAAGAAGCCCGATGAAAACGAAGAAGATGACAAGAAGGCTAGCGTTGATGAAGACGAAAACAATCAGATCTACGGGCTCATTATTGGACTCCTAGAAATCGGTGCGCGCGACATGGCGTTTGAAATGATCGAGTGGTTCCAAAAGGAGGGCGCCAACCCGTTCATGTACAAGCCGCTGACGCTTCAGCTGTGCGCAATGCTGCATGCGCTAATTGACGTTGTGTATGCTCCACTTTCTCTGTCCAAGATGGGACTGGCTGGGAAGTCCTCAGCTGCAAAATCCGTCTTGGACTCGTTTGTCAAGCCTGTCCAGTCGCTGGATGAATGTGTCAAGACCGTGTTCCCTGTTGTCGAGCGCCTCGGTCCTTATCTGCACCACGACTCTCTACTTTTATTGAAGGTGCTGCGAATCGCAACCCATATGCTCGACCCTAAAACACAAGACTCTTCATCCTGGGCTGAGAGCGTCAGGTCGTTGGTGGTGGCTTCACTGTTGCCGTCGCTTTCGATGCAGACGTGCAATCCGAGCACCTCCTTCTACATTTGGGATCTGATCAAGTCCCTCCCGTTTGAAGAGCGCTACAGTATCTACCTGCAGTGGGTGGACTCGTACGCCAAATACCCCGAGCTGCGACTAGTCGAAGCTCAAGTTGTCCAGAATACGCGTGGTGTTATGCGGCGCCTTACTGCTGACCGCGCGCGGGTCTCGTCGCGGCATTTGACACATTTTGCTCATTCAAACCCTCTGATCGCATTCCGAACAATGCTGCGGCAAATTCAGTCGTACGATAACTTAATTCAGCCTGTGGTCGAGTCTTTCAAGTTTATCACGCCTCTTGGGATGGACGCGCTGTCGTTTACCCTCGTGAGTGAGCTTGCGAAACCTCAACAATCGATGAAAGCGGATGGAACCAACGTCTCACTTTGGCTCCAGTCTCTGGCAAACTTTTCTGGTAGCTTCTACCGCAAGTACCCGAACGTGGAGTTGTCAGGCTTATTGCAGTATTTGATGAAGCGCCTTGAAAACTGGGTGCCCGTGGATCTGATTGTGCTGAGCGAATTACTCGCCAAAATGGGCTCGTGCATCAGTCTCGAAGATATCTCCGTCAACCAGTTGGAAGCTCAGGCAGGCGGCCCTCATCTATGGCAGGAACCCCCTACGGACCCGAAGTTGCAGAACCGCCGCGCTATCCCGCGTTTGCGCGACGCACTCATCAAGCGTGACCTTGCTCTGCCGCTGTGCATTCTTATTTGCCAGATGCGCAGCAAAATTGAGTACCAGGACGATGGATCCAACAAACACCAGCATTTGAAGCTCCTGGGTAGAGTATACGACACTTGCCAGATGACGCTTAGCCAACTACTCCAGTTTATGAACGGCGTCATTGACCCTACCGTATTCAAGAAGATGCTCCCGAATATCCGGGAGCTCGTTCGCGACTACCATGTGCCGGCTGAGTTGGCGATGACTCTGTGCCGTCCTGCAATTCGATGCGATGATCCAGTTTTGCGCCGTGCACCTCGTGGTGTGAATGCTCCGTCCATCTCGTCGTCGTCTAGCAACGGTAAAGGCGATGACGCCGATGCGAAATGGTACATGTACAACAAAGTGCTGTTGGATGACATCGGAAGTGCCTTGTTTGATGAGAAGTCAGGAAACAGCACGTACATTGGCATGACGCGAGAGATGTACGTGACGTTCTGGAGTCTGACTCTGTACGACATCCACATCCCTTTCCCCCAGTACGAAGCCGAGATCCAGCGTCTGCGCAACTCGCTGAATAGTGCATTTGCTCCTGGATCTTCAACACCAATGACTGGCTCTGAGCGCAAGAAACTGAAAGAGAAGACCACGCAGCTAATTGACAAGCTTACAAATGAGCAAAAGGACCAAGTTACTCATCGCAAACGCGTCCTGGAAAGACTTGAGAAGAACAAGTCAAATTTCTTCTTGAAAGAGCCTGACGGCAAGCGTGGTGTTGGAGCAAGCGAGCTGCTTCAAACATGCGTCATTCCCCGTGCGCTCCTATCGCCGGAGGACGCACTGTTCACGGCAAAATTGATGGAGCGCATCCATTCCCTCAATACGTCGTATTTCAGCACGCTGCAGTACTTTCATCAAGTGAATATGCAGCTCCCATCGATAGTATTGTGCATCACGGAGCGGGAGGCAGGCAACTTTGGCATTTTTCTGAAGGAAACGCTTGAACTGATGTACCGCTGGTATCAAAGTGGCGTCGCTTATGACGAAGAAGCGCTACTGGGTCGGCAAGGATTTGTCATTGATCTGGAAAACCCTGACGTCCTCATGACCCACAAATTGTACAAGCAAGGATACGCTCGTTGGCATCGCCATGGCGAAGAAGTATTCGCCTCGACGCTTGCGAGTGGCAAGTACATGCCAATCCGAAACACGCTGGTCGTGTTGACCAAGATTATCGATGTGTTCCCGTCGAGTAGAGGAAGCGCCGAGGCTTTACTGGAGACTGTGCAGCCCTTAACGGAAGAAGATCGCGAGGACATCAAAATCATGGCGAAGCGGTACTTTGCGCTACTGACGAAGCGTAAATCGGCACTGGTTGAGGATCGCAAGATTTCGATTCCCCGTCCTTCACGAAAGGCAGCGACACCCAGTGATTCAAGGGCAGAGCGGTCGGACGACGAAAGTCCGACTCGCGATTTGGACAGATCTGCCCGGGACCGTGAGGAAGGCGAAGATGACGAAGAACCGAGGCACCAACGAAAGTGGTCGCAGGCGAATGGCAATCGAAGCGATGATGAGCGTGACGGGCACGACCGACGTTATGAGCGCTCGTCTCGTGGAGAGAGAGATACTCGAAGGCGTGACGACTCGGGCAACAACCAGGAATTGGAAAGTGGCGAGATCATCGGTAATGATGCCGATTCGTCTCACCGATCGGCCAGCAACGGCCGAAACAACGACGTGGACTTGAACCGTGGCCGGCGTCGGGAATCAGAACGGGGTGGCGAGCCCCGTAGTAGCCGCGAGCGCGGAGATCGTAGCGGCGGGCGTGACTCGTCAGCTGAGAATCGCGACCGACGCGACAATGCTAGTTCTAGTCGCGACCATTCTGAGCCTTCACCCGCTGCTTCACGAGAGCGAGAACGGGGTCGCTCCCGCGAGCGCTCTCGCGAGCGTGGACGGCCTGGTGACAACAGCGGAGGAGACAGGAAAAGCTCCAGCGAGGCTGTTGATCGGCGGGATCGCCCTCGTCAGCAACGCCAGGAACGCGCAGGCTCCTCTTCTAATGGGCGTCCGCCTCGAGGGAACGAGAAGGACACCGACACCCCGGCGCCAGTTTCCCCCGCTTCATCAGCGACCAATCCGCGCGGCAGTGGTAATGATGCGAGTCGTCCCCGCGATCGAGAGCGAGAACGCGGTGAAGCAACGCCAACGGATGTCTCGACGTCGGAGGCTGAGTCACGAAAACGCCCTCGCATCGATAATGCGGAAGCTGCTCTGCGGCGAGCTCTGCAGGAGAAGAAGCTGGCTCGCGAGCGTGAGGCGCAGAAGGAAGCGCAAAAGGAGTCGCAACCGGACCAGCGAGAGCGCACTCGCGATAAGGCGTCCATTTTGGACCGCGTGTCGGGTGCGCGCTCGGTTGTGGACTCGGCCAAGGCTGACAAGCCTGCAGGCGGTGCTAGCACTCCGACGGGTGCCTCAACGCCCACCGGTGGCCGCAAGATCGTGTCGTTGGTCTCGAGGAAGCGCGAGCGTGAAGACAGACCGGCCAGCGTGAATCCTGCGGCTGAAGGAGCGACGCCGGACCCGAAGCGCGGTCGTCGCGATGACGACACGGGAGCAGACCCCGCAATTGGTGAAGGCAAGCGCTCGCGCGAGGACAAGCGCCTCATGGGGAAGCGCAAAAACGAAGGCGGCGGAGGCAATGGACAGCAGCGAGAGGACTCGTGCGTGGCTAGAGCGCTGCTAGTGAGTGAGCTGACGAGGTGCTGACTGATGAGTGTGCGGTGTGTTTGGGCAGGCGGCAGCTGGAGCGGACCAACAGCGGACGCATGGATCGCCGCGTGGGGAATGAGGAGCCCCGAAGCAACGGCTCCCACGGCGGCAGCCACCACCACCACAGCAGCAGCAGCAGCAACAACAATAACAACAACAACAGCAACAACAACAACAACAACAACAACAAGCGCCGCGACAAGCGCAACAAGAACCGGCAGCAGCGCTAGTAGGCGTAGCGAGGGTCGCCGCAGGCCAACCGTACAAATTCCATCCATTCCGAGCCTCGCTCTGCGCCTCCCACAGCTTCGTTGTTTACAGTTTACAGTTGAGTCTCTGCTAGAGACCGCTCGAGATGCGGCGGGTGGCGCTCGCGTTCCCGGGGCAGGGCAGCCAGCGCGTGGGCATGGGCGCGGACCTGCTGCAGCTGTGGCCGCGCGTGGCGGGCGCCGCGCTGGACGAGGCCAGCGAGGCCGCGCGCCTGGACCTGCGCCGCCTGACGCTCGAGGGCCCGGCCGACCGCCTGGCGCGCACAGCCGTCGCGCAGCCGGCGCTGCTCGCGCACTCGGTGGCCGTGCTGCGCGTGCTGCAGGTGCTGCCCCTGCAGACTTCTGGTTGTTAAGTTAGTTGCTGTGGCTGAGCGGAGCTGCGGCAGCACGAGGGCGGGCTCGAGGTCGCGGCGCCGGAAGTCCCGCTGGTGCTCGGCCACTCGCTCGGCGAGTACTCGGCGCTCGTGGCGGCCGACGCCATCGACTTCGCCGACGCCGTGCGGCTCGTGGTGCGTCGTTATCTTTGCTGCCAAGGACTGGTGGAGAGCGCGACTGACGGAGACCTGGCAGCGCCTTCGAGGGACAGCCATGCAGGAGGCTGTGCCGCCAGGGCAGGGCGCCATGGCCGCGCTCATGCCCGTGAGCGCCGCCGACGCCGAGGAGGTCTGCGCGCTGGCGGCCGCCCAGACGCGGCGCGTGTGCCAGGTCGCCAACTACAACTCGAGCAAGCAGGTGCGGCATGGCATGGTGGGATCCTAGAGCCGAACAACCGGCTGACGACGCATGCACATGCAGATCGTCATCAGCGGGGACAAGTCGGCCGTGGAGGCGGCCGTGGCGCTGGCCAAGGAGCGCAAGCGGGTGCGGCGCGCCGTGCTGCTGGACGTGAGCGCGCCGTTCCACTGCGAGCTCATGGCGCCCGCGGCCGCCGCGCTGGCGCCGCACCTGGACGCGGTGCTGGCGGCCGGCGGCCTGCGCTCGCCTCGCACTCCGGTGGTGTGGAACGTCGAGGGCGAGGCGGCGGCCAAGTCGCCCGAGCAGGTGCGCGACGCGCTGCTGGCGCAGGTGACGAGCCCCGTGCGCTGGCGCGAGAGCGTCGACTGGTGCGTGGCGAGGGGCGTGGACGAGTTCCTGGAGCTGGGCGCGGGCGGCGTGCTGGCGGGGCTCATCCGGCAGCAGGCGCCGGCCGCCAGCGTCTCCGGCTGCGGCTCGGGCGAGCAGGTGCGCGCGCTGCTGGCGCGCTGGGGCGCCTAGGCGGGCGGGCGTAGGCGGAACTGTAAAGCCAACAAACATGCGGAGCTGTGCTGCGTGCAATTGATTGTCTGCTGCTCTCTGCGTCCGCGGCCTACGACAGCGTCGGGCGCTCGCCGATCTCGGCCTGCCGGTCAGCAAGTCGGTCAGTCGCCCGCTCCACCGCCGCGAATACAGAGAGAGACCCACCCGCTCGTACACGTAGCGGGAATAAATGGGTCCGCTGGGGCGGCGCACGACCTCGAACTGCTCGTGGCCGCGGCGCCGCGCGAAGGCCTCCTCGCTGCAGCACCACACACACACCGTCAGCGCCGATAGTAAAGAGCCGCGAGCCTGAGGACGCACCGCGCGAAGAACTCCGAGTCGGTCTCGGGCGCGTGCGAGAGCCCGAGGTAGAGCACGAGCGCGCCGCCGCCGAGCCCCAGGTACACGGAGCTCTCCCAGCCCTTGCGCACGAACCGGTGCGAGCCGTCGCCCGAGAGCATCGCAGTCTCGGGCATGTGCACGTGCGCGGGCTTGGCCCCCGCGAGGCTCGCGAACGAGCGGCCCGAGCGGCTCGGCAGGCGCGCGGCGCGGGCGAGCATCCTGGCGGCTGGGGGGTGAACTTGTAATGGAGAGTCCCGATATGCGGCTGCCAGGTGTCGGCGGGGCGACGTCGCGGAACGCTCGCTACCGGGCCCGAACGGGAGGGATGACGTGGAAGGCGGCGGCGGGCTGGATTGGCTGAAATTGAGACGACCCCAGCCAATCGGACGAACCACCGAAACGCCCTCACTCAGAATAGTGACCGTATCAGCCTCGCAGTCACGCAGTTGCAGCAGCATGAAGCGGGACGGAGGGCGGGCCGGCCGCCTGGCCGCCGCGTTCGCCGCGCCCATGCGGCGCGCGCTGGCGCTGCGAGTGGAGCGCGCGGTGGCCGAGGCGCTGGCCGCGCGTGCGGCGCTCCCTGCCGCGCAGCTGCGGGCTCCGGAGGCGGCGCGCAGCCTCAGCAATAGCAGCAGCAATAGCAGCAGTGACAGCAGCAGCAATAGCTCAAGCAACAGCAGCAGCAATAGGAGCAGCGACAGCAGCACGAATAGCTCAAGCAACAGCACCAGCAGAGACTCGGGAGCGAACGGTCGGGGACCGGCGGCGGCGCGGCTGGCGGAGAGCGCGGGGCGCATGCGCGCGTTTGTGGACGAGCTGCTACTGCGGCGGAGCGAGGCGGAGGTGGCGCTGCGGGCGGCCGAGGCGCGGGCAGGAGCCGAGGCGGGACCTCTGTGCGTCATCTGCCTGCAGGGCCTGCAGACCTCGAGTACTGCGAGTCCAGGCGCGGGAGGCGCGAGGACGGAGGCGGGGGAGACGCGAGCGCTGCCGTGCGGCCACACCTTCCACCAAGCTTGCATCGCACGGTGGCTCCAGCGTTGCCGGCGGTGCCCCGTCGACCGTCTAGAAGTGGACGCTGCGGGGTGATTGACCAACTGGTAAAGCGACCAGCCTCGCGTGTGATTTCATTCACTCGAGAACCAACGGCATTGGTGGTGACTGTGCCTCCACGTGGCTACAATGCGGTGTCTCCTTCAGTCAACCTGTAGCATTACGAGGCGAGCTCAGCGACCGTAGGCTGCGACTGCAAGCTTCTCGGCGAAGTGTATCTCCTACGAGCACGGCGAGTCAGGTTCAAACCGTAGTGCGGCATCAAGCATGCCCAACGCACCGTGAACGGCTGCTTTGGAGGGAATGGATGCACGCTTGCTGCCTCTACCAGCGCCGGCATCGGACCGGAGGCCGCAGACCCTACTGGAAGGTCGACGACGCCCCGACTCGCCTCGCCAACGTAGCTGACTACTCCCATGACGAAGTTCTCGGCAGGATTTTCTCGTGGCCGCGCTCGAGAGTGCTCCGCGAGCAGCATCATGGGCTTGGCGATCCCCGGGAGCACCGGTAAGAGCTGCTGCAGGTGCTCGTGCGCCCGCGAATGCATGTACATCTGCCAGGCAAGAAGAGTTATGTAGTGCCGATAGACTGCATGAACAACCCGCCTACCTGGGATGCAACAACGGCGAGCAGTTCGTTGCGAAGGTCCGTGCTGCGACGCGCCTCCAGCGCGTTCAGATCGGTGTTGATGTCGTTCGTGATACCAACAAGCATCGCCTCAGTCGCTTGGACTCGCTGTTGAGCGCGCTCAAACTCCGGTGTGTTGCGCTTCTGCGACTCGGCAGACCGCCTAACCGAGTCGTACTCGATCAGCTGCCGGCCAAGAGTCGATGAGAGGGCAGTCAAGCGAGCCAATTACCTCGAGCGTGGCGTACTTTTTGCTTAAGCGCCTGGAGCTGTCGCTGCGTCTGGGCGTTCTTCTGCTTGAGCTGCTGGATTGAGCGTGCCACAGCCTGCTGCTGCATCTCGCGGGCCGTGCCGAATACATTCTCGTGCAGCGACTGGTACACTTCTTCGAGCCGAAGCGCTCCCTGCGCCAGCGACCTACACACATAAAGGCGTTCGTTTCAACTCGGACTGCCATCACCTTCCCGCGCTCGAATTTCGTTGCGACGCACTTGGTTGGCACGTAGTCCTCGTCGTCCAGCGCGCCTGGAAAGGCGTCAGTGGGGGTTTAGCGAACTGTTACGAAGCACGCAAATCAAGTGCCGACGCACATCCTTCGAGCTGCGTCTCGAAGAACTCGGAGAAGGCGTGCATGAGCCCCGAGGACGCGTGGGAGTACGTCTGTGTGGCCTCGAGGTAGTGCGTCACGGCCTTTGACAGCTTCTCCAGGCTGTCGTTGTACCGGTTGAACCTGCTCGCTCACAAGAACATTTTCATCACTCCACGACTCGGTGAAGAGAGCGAGTTGGCCGAAGACTTCACCGCTGCGTCCGGTAGTCCAGCACAGGGTCGAGCGTGCCGTCGGTCGTGAGGCCGATGGAGCGCGCCAGCTCGTCCTTGATCCTGCGATTCACGGGTGAGCGAAGCCCCTTGATACATGGAAATGGAGTTGGGTTCACCGGCGAGACCCGTCCTTCACGTTCTTCATGATCTATAGCAGGAACGCCGTCAGAAATCTACGAGGGACCCCAAGGCTGCAAAGACTCACCCACGACGCCATGGCTACGGTCGATTCCTGTGGCTTCGCTTGGTTGAGAAGTTTGCGAGTCGCGTCCCTACGGGGAGTGATTGAAACGCCGCCGGTCTAACTGAAGGCATCAACTTCAATCGCGTCAAACGCGTTCGGCTTGACAGGCAGGTGGGGACACGCGTCTTTCGTAGCAACTGTCCGTGATGACATCCGTCATTCACTTCACGGCATCCATCCATCCTTCACGACATCTATCTTTCACGGCATCCATCGATGGCTCAAGTTTCAACTCCGCAACTCTGACAGCTCATTCCTCAGTTCTACTTCTACCTGCAACAGCACACACAGCAAGAGATGAAGCACGGAGTTTCGATTTGGATCGCCTCGGCTCTTGTTGCCACGAGCAGTCTCCACCAAATAGTTGATGCTCGTCCACAGTTCGTGGCGCTCATCCCGAATGTCGCGGGGCCGCTTGGACACGAGGGAGGAATTCGAGGAGGGCCGCTGAATGCGTTTGGCGAGGCCTTTCAAGCTGCCGGGAACCAGTGGACGGTCGAGCTGTGCCAGGCGGACTCGGATGGCGACGGTGCGACCAACGGCGAGGAGCTTGGCGACGCGTGCTGCAAATGGTCTCCAGGAGTTGGAGCAGCTCTCTCAGCAGCCGTGGGCCAACCTGGCGAACCAGATGCATTCACGGAGGCTCAACTCGCGGGGATGCAGTGCAGCGAGGCCCAGGACGTGTCGAGCGACAGTTCTGCGTGGATGGACTGGGGATCGCCTGCTGCATCAGCAAGCTCGGCTGCCTCTGCTGTTAGCAGCAGCGGGAGCACCGATGGCGAAGTAGGTCTCCCAGTTCTTCGCCATGACGAACCTTCGCGGGTGCCGCTCGCGACCAAGACACCGGAGAGCCACGCGCCGTCGGCAGCATCCAGAGCTCTAGCTTACCCGCTCTGGGTTCTGACAGGGCTTTCCGTCGTGTTTATTCGCGCTTGGTTGTAGCGCACACTTTTCAAATGTATGTGACGACCGTGCACAATGGAATTGTGATCTCATGAGCCTTCCTTACACTTCACGTGGAGTGATGTGGTTGTTGTATCTGCCGAGCGAATCTACGTCGACGCGTTCAATTGGAGTGCACTCGTTTGCGAATTGCTTTTCATATGATGGTGTGTCAAGGGGTCATTTGGTAAGAGAGACGGAAAAATTTGTCGGAGGTTGTGACTGAGCTGACCATACACAATGGCTAGGCTGAATCAACCAAACCCCTGGGAGGTCCATGGTTCATAGGCTGGGGGTTCCACGAGTGCTGCACACTGATGAGAAATGTTAGTTTTGTCGCCGAAATGAAATGGAGAAGTCAAATGTGGTCAATGGCCGCATTTGACTTCTCCAGTTCATTCACCACTCCTACCACTCTGTTCTGAGTTTGGGCGTTGCGTGTACTATCAATAAGAAAACAAATTAGCTGAATCCTGAACCAAACGTCTCGGAAGGCTATGATGATCACACCGTGAGAAGAATTCGACACTTCAGAGGTGTCAAGCCAAGATCAGCATCCCAAGCTCCCTCGTCATACGTGGGAAAACATAGGAGGAGCTCAACACCATGATAGGAGTAAGCATCGTGCTTCCAGATTAACTGTTGCTGCCTATAGTGTACTCACATGCGCTGTTGTCGTCTTCTTGGTCGCCGCCCAGTTTTTTTGGCATTTTGGCAAGCACGATCAAGTCTACAGACCTGTAGAACAACCACGACGAAGGCGTCTCCGGCGGTCTCGTAAGCCCGATCATACGAGCATGTGCTCGATCACAACGCACACCGCTTGTTGGCGCCCCCGAGGACGAGTCGTGAAGCCGAGCATCGCAATGCGCCGCTTGGACTCGCAGACGCTTGACACTCGGCCATCGACGCAGGAAAACTACCAGGCTCCGGCTTGAGCGTGGCCTGCTCTTGGTTGACGAGCTGGTGCGTCGAGCTCACGACCGTATCCTGGACCTTATCGGCCGGGCCCTGGGTCGTGCGCCGCCAAATTGAGCTGCTTGGACTCCATCTTGCAAATCGCCGACTGAGCAGCTTGGTGGCGCTCGAGCAAACATGCTTCTCTTGGCTTCTCTAGAGGC
>JAASGX010000721.1:0-15176 GCA_023334415.1 Phytopythium chamaehyphon | reverse complement strand
GACGCCGAACTCGTGAGTGTCAGGGCATCGGCGCACTTTGCGTTCGCTTGAATCAAATGCGGACTCCCTCGAGGCCCGAAGCTCCGCCTCAGCGTCTGCAGCAGCCGCTCACTGAGCTTGCGGACGCGCTGCTTGGCGTCACTCGCCTCCATGGCTCGCGATCTCGACTACCAAAGATACGCGTCTGCTCAAGATATCGCATGGCTCAAGGTGCAAAGGGTCATTCAATTCAATAAATCACAGGCCGCCGAGGCCGCGTCTAGCTCAGCGCCAGCTGCGCGAGGCGGTCGACGGGGATCTTGCTGCCGTCGCCGACCGCGCGCGCGATCGTGAGGGCGTCGTGGGCGCTGAAGTCGCTCGCGAGCCCGTCGACGATCTCCAGCAGCTGCTCGACGGTCGCCTCCTTCCCCTGGAAGCGCGCGAGTCGCCGCTGGAGCTCGTCGCTGGAGGTCGCGGCCTCGCGCAGCTTGCGCATCACCAGCCGCCGGTCGGCGCGCGGGAAGCGCTCGGGCCGCTGCTCCATGAATGCGGCGCTGTGCTCGTCCATCTCCAGCAGCTCGAAGACGCGGCCGACGGCCCTGATGCGCGCGCCCACGAAGAAGTCGGTCAGATCCAGGAAGCCGCAGCCGTCGGGCCGCTTGACGCGCGAGCGCTCGAGGAACTTGCCGCCCGAGGCGCCCGAGTTGCGCTGCGGCGGCTCCGAGATGACGACGCTCTGGTCCGACACGATGACCGTCACAACGAAGCGCCGGCCGGCGTCCTCGGGGCCCACGCCCGCGCCCGCGAACCGCGCGCGGAAGCGCAGCACCTCGGTCGTGTCCAGCGACTCGACGCTCTTGAGCGGGGCCCGCGGCAGCAGGTGGAAGCACGACAGCCGCGAGTCCTCGTCCGAGCCCACGCCGCTGATGTGAGGCGGCGGGCAGATCGGCGGCGCTCGAGGCGACTGCTTGGTCGGCTGCTTGATGGCCGCGCCGAGCCTGCGGCCGTGCTCCTCGTACCACTCGCGGGTCGAGTCGTCCGCGTCGACCAGCAGCAGCTTGCGGCGGAAGACGTCCACGTAGCAGCCGACCTGCAGGTCCTCCCACGAGTAGTGCTCGGGCTTGAGCTTGGCCGAGGGCTCCTCGTCCTCGCCGCCGACGTCGAACGTCGTCGTGAGGCCGATGCTGGCGGCGCCGCTCGCGATGCCCTCGAGCTTCTTGGCGAGTTTGGTGCGGTTCAGCAGCTTCGGGAACGGGTCGCAGCCAGAGTTGCGCTCGTAGCTCTCGAGGATCTCGATGGTGTTGTCGGCGAGGAAGTAGTGCAGCGTGCACTGGTGCGTCAAGCCGTAGAGAACAGCGGTGTCGTCCCACACAGCGAAGAAGCGGAGCACGTGTCGGTCGTGGTCGAGGAAGCGCCGCAAGTGGTCGCTGGGTCGGGCGAACTTGCCCAACGACGCCTCCATGAACCCCTTCATCGGGTACTGCTTCTTGCCATAGTTCGCGAGCGGGTCCTGCCCGGTTTCGCGAGCCATGTGGGCACGTCGCTGATCAGTGTACGCATCTCGAGGAGGTGACTCGTCCTCTGGCACTCGCATGCCGAGCTTTGACTGCAAGTACTGCCGCGTGAAGACATCAGCGCTGATGAGGTGGAACGTGCGGCCGTAAAACGTGACTTCGTTGCCGACGTTCAGATGGGTCGCGTTGAAGAACTGGAGATTACCGCGAGCGTCGCTCTCTGGCATGGGGATGCGATGTCGCTTGACAAAATTTCCCTGAAGCATGCCGCTGTTCTCGACTTTGGGCTCTGTGATCTGGACGCTGTCATCCTCAAGGTAGTAGAGCACCTCGCAGATGCGCACGCGGTAGTTCTCGAGGTTACTTTCGTGCACGGGTTCAAGAAAGAAAGCGCCGAAGCGCAGCACTTTCTTGTCGTTGACAACAAATCCAGGAGCAAAAGGACCGCAGGATGCTGGGGCAATTTGCCCGCCAGTCATGGGATCAAGCGTAGAGCCTGGAAGCTCACCTCGCTGCGAGAGCTCGCGGATGTAGAACGAAGCAGGTTTAGCATCGCCTAATGCGTGGCCTCGGGTCTTGGGCGCTGTGTCGCCGTGCCGGCGATATATCATGGGCACAGCCTGCTGCTTCTCGAGCAACGCCGGGCTCGGCATGGTCGCAGACTCTTGCTCTTGTTGTCGTGGGGAGAAGGAATCGGCTGTAAGCGCAGGCTTGTCCTGCGTAATGAATGACCTGGAGGCATGTGCTATTGATAAGCAGTGAGCATACAGCAGAAATAGAGCAAACGAAGGAGGTATCTTGTCTGCCAGACAATGTCTGGTCCAACTATTTGTAGCTATCCTCGCTTCAAGTGGTGATTTTGTTCACGGAGATTAGCTCGTATGTATCGTAGATCCACACGGGCTGCAAATGAACATTTGGTTGCTAAGGAAAAATGCTTTTAGCAATATCTCCTAGAGATTCTTTGATGTCTTCACCTGATTGCTTGAGAGGCACGCAAAGGACAGCACGAAGTACATGTTGGAGACATCGGACGCCGAATTAATCTATCCAGAATATCACCTTTTGTTCCACTTGGAACCAAACAGGTAGATCCGCCCAAGCCTACGATTCAGCAAACGACTAAGCTCATAAAATACCTGGGAATTGAACTCTTGATATAGATCTCTTCGAACGAGCACGCATTGATCCGCGGCCAAGCTTCCTGTGACTATTACATTCATTTGGCTGCCACGGATTGCTGTTGTTTGGCATAAAAGTTGGTCAGTGAAACTAGCTAGCTTTTTCACTGTTTCGTGTTCTTCTCATTCAGCCATGTTTGAGCCGAGTAACCCTTGAACGCAGTGATGAAAATCTCTATGAAATTGGCGCATTCCATCTTGGTCATTCCACTTTACTCGAAACAACTGTACAAAAGCTTGGATATGGCTCTGATGGGAAGAGCAACCGACGCTGCTGAGTCGGATGCACATGACTATTGGATGAGGAGATTAGAAATTGATGCGTGCCTCCAGTACGATTAAGGGGTCGATTCGGGTGCGCTGGTCCTTGATCCTATCGGCAATGCGTTCGATGAAGCAATTCAGAATTCCTGTTTTCAAATCAAAATTCTTGTCATGGCTAGTGATGCTGGAATTCGTAGTGATGCTGGAATTCGTAGTGATGCTGAAAATCTCCGTGTCGATGGAGACACACCACAAGTCGAGCTCTAAGGTGAGGCAATCCATTCCCGCAATTGCCGAGGGAGAGTCAAAAGGCGATCGCACTAGCGCCAAAGTCGATTTAGAGCCAAAGCTGAAGGCTCACCTTTCTGAAAATCACTTCAGTATCCGATACCCGGCCACCATGCGCCGAAGCCGCCGGCCGTGGTGCTCTGCGTCTCGCGTGGCGCTGCTGGTGGCGGGCGCGCAGCTGCTGGCGTTCCTGTCGCTGCTCTCGCGCATGCCTTCGCCCTCCTCGCCCTCCGCCAACCGCCAGGCGCTGCAGGGCTCGTCGGTCTCGAGTCTGCGGCGCTGCCTGTCGCTGCGGGGCCGCGACGAGCGCTTCGCGCTCCCTGGCGGCTGCGTGACGCCCCAGCAGCGCGTGGCGGCGCTCTCGGCGCTGCTGGGCGAGCTGCAGGCGCTGCTGGAGGCCGCGCAGGTCGACTTCTGGCTGCATGGGGCCGCGCTCATGGGCCAGCTGCGCGCAGAGTCGCTCGTCGTCTGGGACGCGCACGCGGCCGTCGGCGTCGCTGCTCGGGAGCTCGAGAAGCTGCAGTGGAAGACGCCGGGGGCGCCCCAGCTCCAGGTCGGCGCGGGGTTCGAGCTCGACGTGGCCGAAAGCGAGCTGTTCCCGAGCGGCGACTGCGGCCAGGCGGTGCAGGCGAGGCTCGTGGACACGAATTTCGGCTTCTACGTCGACGTGTTCGCCTTCGATGAGGTCGAGGGGCGCTGGAAGGACGGGGAGAGCGCCGTGGACGGGGTCAAGCTGCTGGTGACGAGGCCGTCGAGCGTGTGGAGCAAGTGTGCGCACTGCAGGACGGTGGAAGGAGAAGGAGAGAAGAAGGACAAGAGGCACCAAGGTGTCAAGCAGCTGGTAGTGCCGCACGACTGGGTCATGCCGCTGCGGACTTGCAAAATCAACGGGCTACGAGTGCTTTGCCCCGCGCGGACGGAGCAATACCTGGCGCTCGAGTTTGGCGAGGGCAACTTTTAGATTTTTTTAGCTTTCAAACGAACCGGGAGAGCGACGAACTGCGGGTGGATGAGTCCTCGCTTCTTTCACGAGCTTCAATCGGTTTAGCACGCTTGTCATTGTCAGGAAAATCCACAAAGGCCTTCATTTGTCGGCTCGATTATCTCTGAACGAAAACTTGATCATGATTCTTTAACTGCGCTGTGAAGACATGTCATCATGACAGAACCACGAAAACCCCATGTGGGTATTTCACACTCGCAACTGGAGTTCTGGTTGGACTCGCACAAAAATGGCAAAATCCACCTTACACATACCATCGAGAATCCCGCTCTTGATATTGCTTTGATAATTACGCCAACCAGCATCTTGAAACCCATGCCGTGCGCTTCAACAAAATTGATCCAGGTCGTCAGCATTGCAAAGAGAACGAAAACTGAACTCTATAGTTCGCTACGTCGCGACGCTCTCGAGTTTTCTGAACCTGCTTTATGATTGCCGTGACCACGAGGGCTCCAAGGAATCGTCCCGGTTTCATATATAATCGCGTCTGTAGCTTCAGCAGCCTCCACAATCGGTGTCCAGATTTGCCATGCCGCCAAAAGCTCATCGATATGTGCAAAGTGTTTCTTGTCGCCTTTAGAAACGTCCCACAAGAGCATATCATAGGCTGAAACATCGTCGCCAAATAGCCAGCGGTTGACGAGATCGCTAGAAGTATCCTCGAGTGGTGCCATATCCCGTTTGGAGCTATCGACAAATTGCCACCCGGGTGGCGTTTGATGCAGTTGGTTTGGGATGAGGTCACATGACCACTTGATTCGTGGGGAAGACGAAAAAGGTTGGTCTTCGATCTGGTCTTTTTGAACAGTAACCGTCAACATACATGGAGTTGCGGCAGGGTTGATGGTTGTGTCAGATCTGAATGTGATTTGGACAACAACATGGCGATCCTCTGTAGCTTTCGCTGCCGCAACAATAAAGTCGGTGCCATTCCAGGACTCCTCAGAGCTGCTGAAAGTAACAAGAGCGGCTGTCGGAGTGGTACGTTTGTCGAAGGCTTCAGGAGCCAGCTCCGATCTCTCATCTTGCATGAAATGCGTTCGATAGTCACTGTACTGCCACGAATTCAAATCATTTTGGGACCAACGCAAAGATCGAGTAAATGCCAGACGAGCACTCCGATCACGGTCTTCGTGGTCAAGAAATCTATCCTTCGATATGTCAAAGGATTGCTTCTCCCACGGGAGAATTGAGATTCCCAAGAGCAGATGAAGATGGTTCACCATGACGTCACGCACGATACCAGTTCTATTTGCACATTACCACGAGTTAGGAGCAGTGTTTCGAATGATCAACGCAGCAAACCGAGAGGCACGTACGAGTGGAAATACTGAATGCGCCCCTCGACAGTCTCGGTCTCTGTCATCTCAATCCGGACCTTCTGGATGCTGTTTGAATTCCAAAATGGACGCAACAGCTCTCGGTTCTCCTCCAGATACTTCCGGAAGCCACGAACGCCATCCTTGCCAGCATAATGATCCATCACGTACACCTCGTCTTCTCTGAGAATGCGCCGCAGTCCGACTGCAAGCTGCTGGGCCGTGGCAGTGCTCGTTCCGAATGGCTTCTCGATGACCACGCGCAGGTACGGCGGGTCTGATGCTGCAGCCTGACTCGGGATGCGCAGGAACTGGTCCACTAGCTCGCACGTCTAGCCATCAACAGGTCAGTCGTTGGTAGTGCTAAGGGCAACGCCAGCAGCGATAGACCTGCAAAAAGTACTGTGGTGGAATCGCGAGGTACACAATCCTGCCGACGTCGTCGTCTCCTCCCTGCTGGCTCAGCACGCTCCTGGCCTCTCGGTAGTGCTGCTCGGTCCTCAGCGGCAGATACTCGACGCTCGGCAGGAACTCGCTGTTCAAAAACTCCAAGCATCGCTCTTCATCTCCGCAGACTCGGCGCCCAAACCCCGAGGCGAAGAACTCGCCGAGCCACTGGTCGCCTCGCTCCTTGGCCTGCGAGGCTCCCGCCAGCACCGCGAACCGCTCGCCGCGCTCCAGACGCGCGCGGAACGCCAGCCGGAAGAGCGCCGGCCACAAGTACTTGGCTGCCAGGTTGCCAGTCGCGCCCACGACCACGAGCGACGCGCGGGCGTCAGCCGGCGGCGCGCCCAGCGCACCCAGCGCCAGCAGCAGCAGCAGCAGCAGCAGATGGATGACCACCATGACCATCGCCAAGTACGTCAGCAGGCCAGAAGTGAAGCGAACAGGAGTTGAGAGGCTATATCAGCAAGAAGGAGATAGATGGGAGGCTAGATGGGCGACTGTTGGCTTTCGCGAGGCTACTTTCGTTGCGACCAGCGGGAGGCGAGCGCCGTTGCTGAAGCTCGTCGCTGGTGTCGACGCTGAAGCTCAGACGATCTCCATGCCTCGTTCATGGGAGTGGCAGTAGCGTGGAGTTGTCCTGGCGGTCTGAAGGTCTCTCGGTCCACTCGCGAGCATATCCATGTCGCCCTCAGTCCTGGCCGGCCTGTTTGAGCTTTTAAACCAGGACAAAATGACCTGAACCGACCGTTAAACCAGGATAAAACCTCGCGGTCGAGGTTTTACCTCGAGTCTGGCGGTCTGACGCGGTTCCCGCCTGGAGCCACTTCATCATTTCTGCGCGCGCGTTCTGGTGGCCACCGCCTCCGTCAATCGCAAGTTAATTGCCAAGCGAAGCGAGCGACCATGGCCGACGCCAAGCCCGAGAGCCAGCCCGAGGCCAAGCCCGAGGCCAAGCCCGAGCTCAAGGAGTTCACGCTGGAGCAGGTGGCGGCGCACAACTCGGTGGACGACTGCTGGATCATCGTCAAGGACGAGGGCATCCGCAAGGTGTACGACGTGACGGCCTTCCTGGACGACCACCCGGGCGGCCCTGAGATCATCGTGGACCTCGCCGGCCAGGACTCGACGGACGAGTTCGAGGACATCGGCCACTCGAACGACGCGCGCAAGCAGCTCAACGACTACGTCGTCGGCAAGATCCAGGGCGACGTCAAGCGCGAGGGCGACGCCGGCCCCGCGCAGCCCAAGTGGAAGACCAAGTCGGCCAGCGGCCGCCAGGACATCAGCGGCAACAACGGACCGCTCTTCGCCGTGCTGGCCGGCGTCGTGGCCATCGCCGCGCTCTACATCAAGTACAGCGCCTAGGCGCGGCGGACGGAGCTGCTGCTGCCTGCCGCCTCGATAGCAACCTGTCTTTTTGAATTCCACGTGACTTAGATATTGCCCGCTAGCTGCCGACGCCCTTGGCCGCCAGCTTGTTCCACTGGCTCTGCGCGTCGCGCTTGTTCTCCTTCTTGATGGCGTCTGCAGGGAAGACATGTCAGCATCAGTGAACCAACGAGTGCGTGGCGGAAACGCGGCGCTCGCCACGTACGCGACTGCGCGTCCACCCGCAGGCTCTCTGCGCGGCGCTTCATCCGGTCGACGCTCGCCGAGATCTCCGTCATGGCCGCGCGGATCATCTGCACCTTGGCGAAGTAGTGTGGCAGCTTGTCCATGACCACGGCCACGTCCTCCAGCTGCTTGTTGTGGGTGACGGCCGCGTTCTGGTCCACCAATTGCTGCAGCAGGTCCTGCAAATGACTGACCACGTCAGCGACCAGAGCTCCCAATGGCAGCTCAACTCGGACACCTCCACGCGCCTTCTGGTTGCTGCGCAGCTCCTCTATCCGCTGGATGGTCGCGTCCAGCGACGGCTGCAGGCTGCGCACGAACGCGTCCGCCATGACCTGCACGCCGTCCATCTCCGGGTCCACCGTCCACAGCTCTTCCTCCTCCTCTGGCGCCGCTCTAGCAGCTCCAGCACCTCCAGCCGCAGCTGCTGTGGCCGCTTCCGCTGCTGGAGCGGCTTCGTCTTCCTGCCCGCTCGAGACCTTGGGGTCCTCCTTTTCCTCCTCGCTCTCCGCCGCCTTCTCTACCGCCAGCACCGCCGCGTCATCGCCTCCGTCCTCGCTCTCATCCTCCTCGCTCTCTTCGCCCCCAGCGGGAGGCGCGACGACCGCCGCGGGCGTCGAGAAGCGTGGCGCGGAGCTCGCAGTGCCGCCGCCGCCGAACTGGAAGCTGATGGCTGCCAGCGCGCCTCCGTCAGCACCGCAGCCCGCATGGGTACAGAGAGCGCTCGGCTAAGCGCTGAGCGCACCGTCGTCCTCCTCGTCGTCCTCCTCGCTGTCCTCGCCCGCGAGCACGCGGCCCCCGTGGATGTCGGCCATCTTCGATCCGCGTCAAGAAGTGAGCAACTTAGTCGATCTATCAGGATTTCATCCAATCGAGTGTGTTTCTGCTGGATTTTATCCTATCAGAAGTGTAGGGAATGCAATGGCGACTTCATGGAGGCGGTATCGTCATGGAGGTGCTGTCCGCCCGCAACGAACGCTGACAGACACAAAGGAGCTGACAGGCAAAAGATCCGAGCCCCAATGGACGAACAAATACTCCAGCACAGCATCAGTGAGCGGTGAAGTAAAATCTGGTTCGATTGGCAGCGTCAGCTCTAGCGGCGCAGGCGGCGATCGGCGATGACGCGCAGCGAGTCTCTCGAGCGCTCCATCCAGCGCTCTGCTCCGCCGCGAACAACGCCGCACAAACAGTTAGATAGTGCCCAAGCTCTATAAACCACCGTCAAACACGGCGAATGTAGAGCCGTACCGGCCTCGTCGGCCACCTGGCGCAGCGTCTGCGCCTCCTCGTCGCTCTCGACCTGCAGCCTCCGCAGTTCCTCCATCTGCTCGCTGTCGCCCAACATCACAAAGCAATTGTAGCGAGCCGAATGGCGTCATTACGAGCCGAAAAGCGCCGCCAAGAGCCGCAAAGCGAGCACCTCTCAGTCTTGTCGAGCCCCGGCAGGTCGTCGATGAGCGCGTCCGTCTCCTTGACCATCTGCAGCACGTCGCTCGCCAGCGCGCGGATCTGCCCGTAGCCCAGCGTCAGCACTGCCAGGCGCTTGGAAGCAGCGATAGACCGCAACGGTTCGCTTATAACGTCAGAACTCACCGCGTCCGCCGCCTCGCGCTTGGCCTCGGCCTCGCCCTGCGCCGACGCCGGCAGCAGGCGCAGCGCGTTGAACATGCTCAGCGCCATCTTATCCACGCTCTCCTGCAGCAGCGACACCTTGTCCAGCGCCAGCGCCGACGCGTCGCCCGCGTCGCTCGCGTCCGTCGCCGCCTTGGCCTCCGCCTCCATCTTCGCGGTTTTTGCAGGAAAATGGGCAAATGACGGATATTTGGCCAATCAAGGGGCCTTGGTGGCGGAATGGCTACACGCGTTGACGTAGCGCCTTGCGTGCAAACAATTGCTAAGGAGGAAAGTGGTAACTCTTCAAGCACGAAGGTTAGCTGCCTGGTTAGAGAAAAGTGAAGCCGGCGAATCACACCTTCGACAACTCACATTATCGGCTGCTTCGATGTAACTGGGTATGGATCCGGCCAACATCATGGCTTGGCAACGTACCAATGGCAAGGAATTTTTACCTCGGCTGCGTTATCCACTGCGTGTGATACCTCCTCGTTGAATACAATGTGTCTGCTTACGATGGTGAGAACGCAGCCACGCGAAACGGAACGAATAGTCGACTCCTGTTGATACAACAACAAATGTTACATTTTAGTACGCGAAAGATTCGAGCAAAGAAGGCTGTCATTCACCGAAGTGGACCTGGGAGCACTGAATCACGTAGATAACCCACAGCACGAGCTTGGTCTGAACAAAGCGCCACTGCTTGTCTAGCACGAAGGCAAGCTGTTTGAAGAGCGAAAAGTGAAGTTGATGCCACACACTCAAAATAATCGTGAGGACTGTAGCGAGTTCAATCGCCGCATAAATGCATATGACTGCCATAAACTCTTCCTCCTGGTGTCTACCCACTCCTTGAAACTGCGGATAGAACTCATGGTTTGGTAGCTGAAGTGCAATGGATAAGTACAACACTGATCATACACAACAGGAATACGGTTACCAAGAAATCAAATAATACACTGGAAGCTCGAACCGTAAATGATAGGGACGATGACTTTTGTAAACTCGACTAAGATAATGTACTCAGTTGCATGTAAGAAGCGCAGCACTTGCTGAACGAAATGCTCTTCATGACACGCAAGAAGTTTAGAGCTTACACAGGCGGATATAGTGCGTGATTCCTTGGAGTGAGGAAACGCTAACTTTGTTTCGGGTCCTGGGTGAATCGCAAGCGCCGAAAACTGTACATGCTGCTGCAACGACCTCACAGCAATCTTTTGGACTACGCGAACTTTCGCTGGGAATATTGAGTCGTTATTGGCGGGAACAAAATTTGAACGGGACAGTGGCGTTGGGTTTGAGCGGCGATCCGTTGTTGGCTAGCTTCGTCAAGTTGTATCGAGATCACGAATGCACCCCCTATCAAGTTGTCAATCGATTGTACGTTTGCGGATCTAGTTGTGCGGTGGGCTGTCTGCAGCAGCCGGAGCTCAATTCTGGATTGCTCCAGTATCGAAGCAAATGATAAAATGTCGTACAATGAAATGCAGGCGTAAACAATATCAATCCCTGCAAGTAAGATTACCAGCTGACGTGACGAGGAGCTCTGCAAACTGAATGTTGCGAACAGTGAAGCGAAAACATCAATGGTAAAAACCATCTCTTTCGGGTCGGAGATCTCTGTGTAGTCGAAATAACCTGCTCATGGCATTTTTCAGCGCGGTCTTCATGGTGGGTAGGAGCAGCGAGAAAGCACCTTGATAAGTTGAGGGTAATTGCCGGAGGATATAGGAGTAAATGGGGTAGAGGATCGTAATGGCTCCAGAGATGCACGAAATTTGACAGTACTCGATAGCTTTAAGCTTTAATGTTGAGAAGTGACGAATGTATGGTCTAAGCAAAGCTACTGCAGTCACAGTGACAGCAACCATCCATGACGGTAGCAACAAATGTGCGATGAACGGCACCGAAAACCCTATCCAATCTGCCAATCCATAGCCGACCGTGGTTGGGAACAAGTTGGTCAAAGGTGACAAGATTGCGGCGAGCCATACGTTTAAATGCGGTAGGCCAAGTACTCGCTGGAAGAGCAAGATCGTGGTCAACATTGTTGCCCAGTTCGTCCCAAACACCGCAGCCAAAATCCCCAATTCGCCGCAGCTCCAGCCTCACGTGGTCTCAGCTCAATCATTTCAAACAAATGGATGGCAATGAGGCACGGGAGCGGAGCGATGCCAATGATACCAAGCGCATGACGCCACGTAACCTGCTCGGAATATTATGCAAAGGAAGTAAGCCGCGCAAGCGAGTACTGGCCGTGAAATCCAACTTGAGTCTTTTGCCAGAAGGCAGCAATGCGCAACGCCACTTGAGCAGCATGGCGGACGCCACGAGTTGACAATGCCAACAAATTGTCGCTGGGTAAATTTTGTGCTCGCTTCCGTCAAGTCATGTCAGACTCGTCGACTGAAAGTCCTTTCTTGCGATGCAGCTCCCGTGCTGACATCTCGAGCTCGGTGGCGACGCTGACAGGCCCAGCCACACATCACGGACAAAGCCTGCGACACTTTCAGTTGCTCGTTGGCATGGGCTCACCACTCGCCAAGTGACCTCCGCTCGTCGTTCGTCATGGCCTCGTACCGCTCGCTGGCGTCTCCTTCTCCAGCGACCCACGAGCGCCTGGAGCTGCTGGAGCTCGAGCAGCGCGACTCGTGGAGCGCGCTGCCGCTCGAGACGGTCGCTCGTCGGCTGAGCACGAGTCTGGGCGGCGGCCTGACGCCGAGCGAGAGCGCCAAGCGGCTGGACGTCTACGGGCGCAACGCGCTGGAGCGCACGCGCCGCACGCCCGTGCTCGTGGCCTTCCTGCTGCAGTTCCACAACCTCATCATCGCCATGCTGCTGGCCGCCGCTGTGCTCGCGCTCTGCTTCCAGGAGTTCGTCGACGGCGTCACCATCCTGCTCATCGTCGTGCTCAACTCGGCCGTCGCCACCTACCAGGAGCACAGCGCCGGCAGCGCACTCGAGGCGCTCGCGCACATGGCGAGTCCCCAGTCGGTCGTCGTCCGGGGCGGTGGCCCGCACGTCGTCGACAGCGACGAGCTCGTGCCCGGAGACGTCGTCGTACTCGCCACAGGAGACATCGTGCCGGCCGACCTGCGGCTCATCGAGAGCAACAACCTCAAAGTGAACGAGATGCTGGTCACGGGCGAGTCCGAGGACGTGGCCAAGCGGGCCGGCGTCAAGCAGCCGGCGGGCACGGGTGCGCTCACGGCCGCCAACATGGTCTTCTCGTCCACGACCGTCACGGCAGGGAACGCGCGAGGAGTTGTGGTCGCGACGGGCATGGCCACGCGGGTCGGGTCGATCGCCGCGCTGCTCAAGTCGAGCTCGGACTCGTCGACCAAAGAAGACCATGAAGCTGCAAGTAAATGCAGGAACCCGCTTGCTGAGTGCGTTGAGAAGCACCAGCCCAAACAGACCCCACTGCAGGAGTCGTTGAACCGGCTGGGATTGCTCATGGGGACGATTGGCGTTGCTGTCTGTGTGGTCGTCTACATCGTCGGCTACTTTCGCGGTAATGAAGATCCCAAGCACCCTGACCGAGCGGTGTGGCTCAACATGATCATGGTTGCCGTCTCGCTCGCAGTTACCGCTGTGCCCGAGGGAATGCCAGTCGTTGTGACGTTGAGTCTTTCATCGGGCACGCTCAGCATGGTGAAGAAGAATGTGCTCGTGCGTCGACTGGCTGCCGTCGAGACTCTTGGTGCAGCATCAGTCATTTGCACTGACAAGACTGGGACGTTGACAGAGGGAAAGATGACGGCTGTCAAACTGTGGGCGGACTCGAAGGAGTACGACATCACTGGGAAGGGGCTAACACCTACCGGCGAGGTCTTGCTTGGTGATGTCAGCCACTCTGATAGTCCAGTTGTGCAGTCAACGCTACTAGTCGCAGTGCTGTGCAGCAACACGAAGCTAAAGCAAGGCGAGAGCGAAAGTGATGGAGCGGAGTGGCAAACAGTAGGCGATTCAACCGAGGCTCCGTTGGTGGTTGCCGCCGCAAAGATTGGAATTTGGGCAGACTCTGCTACTGCGAGATACAAGCGCGTTCTCGAACTCCCGTTTTCGTCAGCGCGCAAGATGATGGTGACTGTTGTCCAGCTACCTGCTGACTCAAAGCAAATTGGCAGCATTGCACTCGAGAAGAACACTGTTGGGGTCGCATGTGTAAAGGGAGCCCCGAACTACGTCCTTGACTGCTGCACCAGGTATTGCTTGGAAGACGGAACAGTTGCTGAGCTGGCTGAAGATCACCGCGCACAGATTCTGGAAGCAATGGACGACTTGGCATCGCGTGCGCTTCGCGTTTTGGCGATCGCGATTCGGCCGCTGTCCGATCTTCCACCTACCAGCGATGCTGAGCGTCAATTTTCTGCTCTCTCGCAGGATCTTACTTTTATCGGACTTGTCGCTTCAATCGACCCCGAACGCGATGGAGTGATGGAGGCGATTGAGATGGCACGACACGCCTCTATCCGCACTGTGATGATCACTGGAGACTATGTCAAGACTGCGGTGGCTATCGCGGATAACATTGGGCTGATTGGACCGAGTTCAGATTTGAGTTTTGAAGCAACCGACTGCGAAGTTCTGCGTCCGGGTGGTCATAACTACCTCCCTGACGACGTTATTGACACAATTACCTCCCGAACTCTAGTTTTTGCGCGCGCGAAGCCCGAGGATAAGATCGTAATTGTCAAGTCGCTCCAACGTCAGGGGATGATCGCAGCTATGACCGGTGACGGTGTGAATGACGCTCCAGCACTGCAAGCTGCAGACATTGGCGTTGCTATGGGCGTTTCGGGCACCGAGGTGGCGAAAGGAGCGTCTGATATGATCCTGACCGACGATAACTTCGTAAGCATTGTTGCTGCTGTCGAACAGGGTCGTGCTATCTACGCCAACATCCAGAAATTTGTGATGTTTTTCCTGTCTGCCAACTTCGGGTTGATCCCAATGATGTTTGCTGCCATTGCTGCTGGCATGCCGCTCCCGATGGAAGCCTTACAAATCTTGATGCTGAACCTGTTCTCGAATGGCATGCCTGCAATGGCTTTGAGTCTCGATGAGAGTGATGGAAAGCTTATGGAGAGCGCTCCTCGACCCAAAACCCAGCCACTCATCCACGGCAGAGTGATGTGGATGCTGGTCACATTCAATGCAGCGCTAGTCGCTGTTGGTTCTATGTGTGCTTTCGTGCTTGGGCTCTACTGGAACTTTGGGCTCTTCCTACAAGCGGATATTCTCGTGGGAGACCTTCCCACTAGCATTGCAACGTGCCGGCGCTGGGATGGAATGGAATCTGGATGGCGCATGCACGGAAACTGTGCGGCTCGCTTCGACGATGGAGCCTATGTGTTTGGAGCTGCTGCAGCTGCAAGTGGTCGCTTCGAAGCCGAGGGTATGGTGTGCCAAGGCGGCGACTACGATTGCGTGGCGGAGGGTATCGCAATGGCCCAGACGTTGACCTTTGCCACGTTGACGCTTCTCGAGGTGGTGATGGCGTACACTCTTCGCCAGCGCGCGGCCTCAGCGCTTCCTCGTGCATTCAGCAACAAGTATCTCAACTTGGCTGCGGTACTCGCAATCGCGCTTGCAGTCACCATTACGAACGTACCTGTCGTCATGGACGACCTGTTCGACTTTGCGCACATTCCGTGGTGGCATTGGCTCGCAGCTGCAGCTATCGCTGCCACCTCTGGCGTCCTCAACGAGGTGTACAAGCTCGTGCTGCGCGCAAGCACCGTTACGTAAGTGCTTTGCCTGCAAATGGACATTCGTGGAGAGAGATCGGGCTCTTTGAAAGATGTTGTAATCTTTGATCTACAATGTCAAAGCTGCGATTGGTGAAGGCGAGGTATCATGCGGATGCCGGTAATGCATGGCTCCTTCCCATGGTGCAATATAGAATCTGTGTCGCCAAGGAGGGAAGCATTTCCTGCCGACCTGG
>JAASGX010000720.1:0-15181 GCA_023334415.1 Phytopythium chamaehyphon | reverse complement strand
TTCCATAGAGCTGATCGTTGGCGGACGCGATCGCCCAAACGAGTGCGGTATCAACGTGTAAAACTCGCTTGACAAGGTTTTCAGACTTTTGCGCAGCTCGGTGATTGCTAGAGCGTTCGTTGCTTGAGCCTGTTGACTTTCCCTCCCTCTACTTCGTGTAGTCACGCCCACATGCGGTGCCGATCGGGGTCGTCCAGGTGTTGTTCGGTCAGCAAGCTCTTCGATAGTGTCCGAAAGTGGCTGTAAAACAGAGTATCCCAGCGCGACCTGTGCTTTTGATAGTTTCCCTGAAGTCATGCAACGCGAGTTAGAATGCACAATCAGCTATCGAGGCAGCTCAACATCCATGCGAGCAACAGTCTGCAGCATCGCGAACAAATCATCAATCTTGTTGCAGATCTTGGTCACGCATCCGTGGAGTTCATTTGCCTGGTCGCTCGTTAATGTCTGGCTGCGTTGCTGGTGCTGTTCCAAACTGGACTCTTCGGCTTCCGTGACGGATATTCGAAATATATGAAGTGAGAACGCAGCAAGCGCCTTCCACCACAAAGCCCCACCATCTAGAAGTGCGCGCTGAAGAGCAACGGATACCACTGACCAGCACGTGGTTCGTGCTTGACCCCCAGTGCGAGTCCAGGAATGGGCAAGCTCAGCAACAGAGGCGGCAGTCCTAACGGGCGGATGTCGTCGCCCATGCAGCCGTTAAGGGTGGGCGCCTAGGAGGGAGCTGCGGCCGCCGCAGGGTCCCAGTCGGCGCCTCCGCTTCTCCAACGGCGGCTTCAGTCGCCTCCAGCCGAGCTTTCCTCCATTCCCGTTGCCAGTTGCGCTTTCTCCTCCGGGGCAACCAATCGACCCTGGGGCCACGTCACAGGCGCCGCCATGGACAGCTCGCTGCTGCTCGAGATCTTCCGCTTCCGGCACAAGCGGCCGAGCGCCGACCAGTCGAGCGCCACGTGCGCTGCGCTCGCCCAGCGCTTCTCCCTCTTCGTCGGCAGCTGCAGCACCAGCGACGGCCTTCCAAGCCCGCCAGTTCCAACGTTTTCGCATCACGAGCTCCATGAGCTGCGGCTGGCCGCGAAGCGAGCGACAACCCAACCCGAAGCGCCCAGAGCGGGCGACGCGTGGGTGCTCGAGTGGCTGCCCAGCTACGGCTGCGCGCTGGTCGCGAGCCTGTCCGGCGTCTCGAGGGCGGCGCTGGCCGTCGCGTACGCCGACGGCTGGCAGATGAAGGTGCACGCACTGCCATCGGGCGAGAGCGTGCACAGCGCGGTGGCCACGACGGCCCGCGAGCTCAGCTGCGGCGCGTTGGACCCGAGGAAGCTAGGGGAGTTCGGCAGGCTCTTCCAGCAGGAGAAGGCCGAGGCCCAGCAGCGGGCGGGGGCGGCTCGCCACGCCTCGATGGGAGAGGACATCGGCCACCAGAAGACACCGGCGTTCGTCGTGGCCATGGCCAAGAGGGCGATGGCTCGAGCTGCCAAAGCGCCTTCCCGGTCGATCGCAGCGTTTGGAGGAACGACGGACGTCGGACAGCACACTGGAGGCCAAGCGCGGGATACGTGCTGGCCCGTGGTGTGCGCAGTGCTGCAGACGAGTCTTCACGACGGAGGAGCGCTGTGGCGCAAAGCGCTGACAGCTTTCCAGCTGCACCTGCTGCAGCACTCCGTCTCCGCGGTGAAAGAAGAGCTGTCGAAGCAACGAGAACCACACATTGGCGAGGCCGACAAGCTTCATGCGAGCGTGGTGCAGTTGTGTGACACTGTGGACGATCTGTTCGCCATGTTGGAGTCGGTGTCGCGGCTGGGTGCCGCGTTAATTGACGCTGGCCATGATGGTAGCACACTCGCGAAAGAGTGCATTCACATTCGCAGAGACATCGACGAGCTGGCCAACCGAGCAGGCGAGTGGCTGGACAAAGCGTATACTCTTCCGAATGCGAAAGGTCTAAAGGAGTGGAGTGAGTCAGAGGAAGTGGTCACGCTTTACACGCCTACACTATCAAATTCCCCAAATGCGAGCAGCGAAACTAACCCATTAACCAACTTGGGCTATGGGACCTTCGTGGATGCAGCGAAATGTGACTTCCAGGGTCTAAATGCGTGGATTGACGCCACTCGTGCTGCTTCGGTGCCGTACTCGTCGATTGTTATCCTGCGTGCCGTTGAGCGATTTATGGTGTGTGCGTCAGCTAAGCTTCTTAACGAAGCAGACTTGGAATCACAAGAATGGACGCCAGATGAGTGTTTAGAAAGTGAACGCATTAAAGACATGACTCCGCAGGAGTTGAAGACGTTGGTGGAGAAGTACGCGGCGTGTGTGAAAGACTACAATGCCGAAGAAAAGTCAAATGCGCACTTGATCGTCGAGCAAACGAGCCTGGAGCTTCTCGTGAAGTGGATCGCGTTTTGCTTAGCTCACCAGTATTGTTGTGAAAATTTTTCGTATTTGCATCATTTCAAGATCGCTCTCAATTGGAAGGATCTTGGAATTGCTGTGCTTAGTGACAGGAGAGCTACGTGGGCTCTTCAAAATGTCGCTCAGTATATCCGGACTTGTTGCAAGGAGGCTTCGAAGCCTTCTGTGTTCAATTTGCACGAACAAGAAGGAACTCTAGAGTTTGCTCGACTGTATGCTGCTAGCGATGACTCAATTTTGCACAACTATGATACTGATACGCAGGCGTGGGAAAACTATGTGTCGCAGATGTGGAGTACGATCGAGGCGAAGAAGCGTCAAGCAGCGTCGCTGCGATTAGATATCGCTACACAAGAAGCCGACGTCGCGAAGTGTATCGATGAGCGAGAAGTGGCCAAAGAAAACGTAATCGACAATCCAACTTGGCAGAATCGCGAACGCTCGAGAGAGACAAAGGCGGCTCTCCGGCAGAGCAGATGGTCGTTAAAAAATCTCCAGAGCCAACTCTCAACTGCTCTGCAAATGCCGTCACGTTTGGTCAAGCCTCTTCCTTCGAACAAGGCTGAAGCGCTGACAGTGCTTTTTTTCTTGAAGATGCCTCTCGAGCTGGAAGTTCTGGGTGTACTGTGCGTGACCGCTCAACTCGCTCTGTGCCCAGATGAGCCTACTCGCGAAATGCTGGTGCCATCCGATTTTAGTAGTGTCAATGCATGGGCGAACCACTTTGAATCATTCAAGCAGGTTTCAATTGGCAACCTATCAAGGATTTTCTTGCTGATATCTGCGATCGGCAACATCCCGCACTCCGTAGGACCAAACTCTATTGATGCCGTGAAAACTATTAAGAGCTACAAAAGCCAGTGTGTGTGGGCCCCATCACTCGGTTCATCTGCTCGATTCCAATGGAAAGATGCTAGCGGACGCGTAATCGACCCTTTTCAAGCTCCCCAGCAGGTGATGCAAGATAAGTTTACGGAAAAATTGCCAGCCCCTTTCACGAGTTGGCAATGGATGAATGACTTTCCCGGAGGTGACACACGCGGCAACCTTGTATATGCTAAACTCGGAAAGTTGAATGTTTCTACAAGTAGTCCATCCTCTGAGTATGACTCGATCGAAGACTCTGCACTTATCACACTCGCGTCGTTGCGTGCATTTCCCAACCAGCAGTTTCGACGACTTTTGTGTGCGTTAAGAGAAAATTCTTTACCTTGGGACCACCCGTGCGTTCAGGTCGTTGTCCGCCAAGCATTGTATCAGGTAGGCGAGTTGACGGACAGAGATCGCCCAGAACTTCTCTGGAAGACAGACTTGCTTGTGGCTTATGATGGCGCGAAAACGCTTGACTCGGTGCTTCAAGATCTGGCGATGAAAATTGAAGCGACACCTCGAGTCTCAAATCACATTCCACTACTGAGTGAATTAGCAGGGTTTGCTAGCCAGTATACGCAATGCGGACAGGCGGTTGCGGCGCGCTTTCGTGCGGTAGCACACGCCCGAGCTGAGAAATTACTACGTGAAAAGGACGAAGACGAAGGTAACGCAGATCGGTCAACAATGACAACATCGCTAATCGCTGATCGCCGAGCCAAAGCTTGTTTGCTTTTCGGATATGCTATCCACGGTTTTTTAGGTGTGGGAAAGTTAGCATCCAGAATAGAGGTGCGGGAGCTCCTCGAACTAGTAGTGCTTTTCCGGACAAATTTGCTTTTTTCGCCACGAGCGTCGAAGAAGCTATATGAGAAGGTGTTAACTCTGCAGCGTATCGTGTACGACGTTGTGGCTCGACATATCGGGTGCATTGAGGGTAAACCACTGTGTGGATCGGATTACACGTTTTTGCTGTCAAAAGTCATCAGTTTTTCGGCAGAGTTGGAATGGAGACACTGCAAGCCACAACAAAAGTATGAAGTCTCAGCCAGACACTTTGCGAAAGATGGAGACACAACCTATGCCATCAACGTTTTTACAGGAAGTGTTTTATCCAATGGAAAAGCGCCTGGTGGTCTAACTGATGATATTCGTGGCAACTCACGCTATCGTGAGCTTTTCGGAAATGGTGATTTTGAAGTTATTTCGATTGAGGGCTCTATGTATCGCACAATGAGCGAGTACGACGGTGCTCTCTACGAGTTCGGGCTGATTGGATCTGAATTAATTGTCAGCGAAATTCATGAAACTTTTAGTTCGTCGGATACTGACGATCCAACCTCGCCAACAAAGTGCACACTTCAACTATGCAGTTTAAAATGGATGCAAGAATTTGAGTGTTCCCAGTACCCAAGGTGTCTCTACACACTATGCTCCCATTGGTACTGGGTTGAGAAAAATTGCGTTATCCTGCGTCCTAAGCAATCTGGTAAACGATCCGTGTGTTTTATTCTCACGCTAGAATTTGATCAAAAAGATACTACGAACGGACCAGTGCGGTGTTTCCGGGTGCCGACGGTCGACCAGAAGATGCAGTACACAGTACTTTACGACCGACATTCAATGTTTGAAGAGCTTGTGTGCATCAACAATTCTGTCGCGTTGAGACTTTCCAAGTTTGAACGCCACGAGTTTATTCATTTTCTGAAATCATCCAAATTGCAAACTGTACGCGTTGAGCTTCCTAGATACAATTTAAGCTTCAAGCTAGCCAAAGCAGACTTTGCAGAACCAGTGCTGGCATCAGAGCAATACTCGGGATATGCACTCCGAACTCAGCAACACCTCGACTGTGGGTTTCTTCCGCGCTTTTCACAATATTTAGTGCTGGCCCTCAGAACCCCATGCATTGCCAATTCGAGTTCGCCATTAATACGATTGTTGTTGCCACAAGGAAGCGTTCAGAGACATTTAAGCACGGGGATGATGCAAATCCAGTTGCCACAAGCTCCAGATGCGCAGATTGCGGTGGTTTGCTACGACAAGCACCGACAACTTGGCACACTGATTGCCGAAACACTAGGTGCTCGGCTACAGCTCACTGCTACTCTTGTGAGCGGGGGAATCAGCGTACCGAGTGCTTTTCTAGGGATGACAGCTGCTGAAGCCGCTATCCAACAGCTACGGCGTTGCTGGTCATCCAAACCATTTTCTACTGATGAAAATGGGTTGCTAACAAATGTTTGTGTGTTGGGGTACCGGGAGCCATCACTGAAAATTTTAGCAGCAAACTTACTCGAGAATGCAAACGAACTATCATTTCTATTTGCTGACAATGTTCGAGAATCAGCCCACAGTGACGTGTCATACGTGGAGTGCGCGGACCAGTATGACCTGTACAGCGAGCATTGCCGTGATCCAATTGAACGTTGCCCAATTCGCTATCGACTTCCGGGAGATTTTGACAGGATGACCAGTTCTATTCAACGTATCAGTTCCGGGAAAACGGTGACGAAAGGGCGGCATGACTTCAGCGAGATCATATTACAACCATCACCGGTGCCTTTGCGGTTTGTAAGAGATGTAGAGCAGGAGCTTGCTGGTTTTGTTCACGAACTGCCAGATGATTTTGAAATTGTCCCGGAGTTTCCACTTCAAACAGGAGGTTCAAATGCGCTAGGTACGGAATTGGGCCGTGATCTGCAAAATAGTTGGACATGCTATCACAGCCAAAAGAATCTAGAGCTCCTCGATAAAGTCTCAGCTCCCGATGAGCTTTACAATCATCTCTATTGGTCGATGAAAACAGTTTGTGGGAAGCGCACAGAAATGGAAAGCTACATCCATCAGTGCTATGACAAAGCCAGTAGTGGATTGCGCTGCCAATTACTTAAGCAAGCAAATATCATACCGGAGATTCTGACTCGTGACGATTTGGTTCGGTGTGCTTTGAGCAAGTCTGTAATTGGGCTACTCATTCCTAGGCTTGGCCTCAATGGGCAAGTGCGGTTTCAGCAATCCGCTCAACAATTTATGGAGTTGTGCGTACTTGAAGATAAACTGAGACGACTTGTTGCGATCGTTCGGAGTCAATTTTTCACCACATCGACTTGTACTGATGTATCTGAATTTTCACCCGCAATTCGACAAAGATTGATCGAGGAACTGAAGTGTGTGCGCTTGTGGGACAGCTCGAAGCACCCGTACTGGCTCGCTTTTGAATATGAAGGACAGATTCAGATTCGACCTGAGCAATTCATCGTTGCTATGCATCTGCTGCAAAACCCTGGATCAATGTGCCAGCTAAACATGGGCCGCGGCAAAACACGCGTGATCCTGCCAATGCTCTTTCTCCATCTAGCAAGTCGGTGCAACGGAGATACTAATGACTCTAATTTACAAGAGATGTCACTGACCAACGCCCTAGTAAGTGACTGCAAAGTTCACGATACAGACGGCTTAACGGAATGGGATAAAGCGACACGTGCTACAATTTTGACGCCGCTCATCAGTGAGATGCGTCAATTCATGCAGCGATTCTTGGTCGCCAGCTGTACCGAGTTGCGATTCGTCGAGTTACCTTTCCATCGTTTGATCGAGCTAGATGTTCGAGCTGTTCAACTGCTCGCAGAACGTCTAGAACGTGCCAAGACCAGTGGCGATGTTATACTTGTAGCCCCAGAGCATCGAATGTCACTTGAGCTTAAACTCGTGGAGCTGAACGAGAAGAAGCACCCCACTGATGACGATGAGGAGCTAATTGAGCTACTGGCTGACTTGCTCAGTGATTCACATTATCTGGATGTGATCGATGAAAGCGACGCTGTTCTGCACCACAAATACCATTTGGTTTATGCCCATGGATCAACAGCAGACCCGCTTGATGGAGGCCCAGCAAGATGGGAAGCCGCGCAGGTTTTGTTGAAGTTATTGTCGGTTCCAGGGTTTTGTGTGTCGAAGCTGCTCGAGCAAAATTCGAGAAGATGTTCCTGTCTTGAGTACGAGGTAAGACGAGGTGCCTACGACGGAACGCGGTTACTACCTCCACTGGATGGAGCAAAGGACGGCAACGGACTCGATCTGAAGAGAGCGATTATCGAAGACTTGCTTGATAACGCGTCTTCGAAGTATGTGTGGCTGACCACGTTTTGTCGTAAGCACCCGGCACTTCGGAAAGCGCTCGCTGTAGCGCTCGCTGACGCATCAGTGGTGATGAACGAAGTATTGGGGAGCAAGTTTCTGCAACTATTGGCACCATACCGCTCCCAGCTGCTTGCTATTCGAGGCCTTGTTGCGTTTGGCGTTCTTGAGCACTGCTTGGAGAAGCGCTATCGAGTTGACTACGGTATTTTGAGCGGTGCCATGAAGGCAACGCATCTCGCAATCCCGTTTAGAGCAGCGGACGTGCCTAAAGAGCATGCTGAATTCAGCCACCCAGACGTAGCCGTTGTTCTGACTCAACTTGGCTACTATCACAAAGGATTGGATGACCAGGAGATTCGAGAAGCGTTTACGATTCTTCTTGAGATGGACGAGTCGGAACAATACCACCAGTACAATCAATGGTACAGCACGGTGGTTGAATCTGGGTCACAGGGTCTTACCAAGGGGATGAAAAATGCTTTGTGTGACGTTGGATATCTCTCACTCTCTGACCCTCGGCAGTTCGCGATGATTTGCGAAGTGTTTCGGTATTGCATGAAGACAATCGACTTTTTCTTGGACAAGGTCGTGTTTCCACATCAAACTAAGCAGTATCCGCAGCGGCTTGGGCGGTCTGCCTGGGATTTGGCTTCAAACAAAGACGCAATAATGGGTTTTTCGGGTACGAATGACAATCAGTTGCTGCTTCCGCTGTCTGTGAAGCAGCGTGAGCCCGAGGCTCCAGATCTGCTTGCCACTAATGGCAAGATGGTCAATTGCATAATCAACACCACGAATGGCGTTGACGTTGTCACGTCAGAGAGCATATATTCTGTTCCTACCTGGCAGGCAATATTGCTGTACTCATTGTCGAAGAAGGCTCAAGCACTGATCGATACTGGCGCGCTCTTGGCGGGAGTTGCAGCCCACGATGCTGCCTTGTTTGTTCTTGAGCATGAGGGGTCTCAACTATGGGAAGGTGTCACCTACTACGACAGTCGAAGCGAGCATAACTGCTGGATGGTAAAGATCAAGGCAACAGGGATCAGCATCCCATTGTCGAGCTCGCATATCCGCGAGTGGGATACATTTGTAATCTTCGATGAAGCTCGGACCCGTGGTGCTGACATGAAGCTGCCTGCTGACGCAGCAGCAGTGCAGACACTTGGTCCTCGACTTACCAAGGACAAACTCATGCAAGGCGCCGGCCGCATGCGGCAACTCGGTGGCAACGGAAAAGCAAGCGGTCAAACGCTGTGGTTTGCGTGTCTGAATGACGTTGCACAACATATCCGAGCCAATGCTAGTCGTGGCGTTGCTGGAGGCATGGATCTATCAGCTGTAGATGTGTTGGAATGGGTCATGAGTAATACGAAGGGAGAGGTGACAAGGGGGCTGATCGAGTGGGCAAGCAGTGGGATTCAGTTTGAGCGTGCACGCGCAAACGTATCTGTGGAGGTTATGGAAGACGACTGGACCCTCGAGACTCTGTATGCGTCGGGCCATTCCGTCAAAACTTTAGCCAGCATTATTACGAGCAAAATTGCAGCTTACTATCCAAGAGCAAAAAGCGGTCAACTTGCTGCCGTTATTGAAAAGCAAGCGACAAAGTACGGTCTTGATGATGTAGCTTTTGTTACGGCACACACGGACGAGTGTGAACGTGAGCTGCAAGTGGAAGAGGAGGACGAAGAAGAGAGAGAGATCCAAATGCAGGGGCGGGAGCCTGCAAAAGAGGTTGCTTGGGATTTCTCACAAATCGTCGACGCCACGTCCGTTCAAAATCTGGAGAAGTTGGTCTCAATCACAAGTTTGGGCAACTTCTTTTTGAACGCTGTATCGCATGGCTCTCACTTCGGCTTGCGTCGATTGGCTTTGTCTCGACTAAAGGTATTCGCAACAAGAAACTTTCTCTTCACCATTGATCTCGGTGAGAAGGTCAACTGGAGCACACCGGCTGAAGCCGAGAGATTGCGTATTGCTAATGCGTTCCTGCTGTTTGCGGATGGATCGCTTCTTCTTTTATCGGAGTTCGAAGCGGACAGGGTGCTTGATGTGCTATGGAACGTGCCAAGGACATCAAAAAAGCGTGTCCCAACAATGATCAACTTGCCATTTGCAATGGCAACAATCCAGAGCAGCAATCTAGTACCACCTCTCTCCGTACCTGGTCGCATCGCCACCTGTGCTGGTATACCGAAGAATCCGTGGCTTGATCTAAGAGTCGATGCCGTAATTGCATGCGTTCTGTGGAATGGCGAAACAACATTCGAACAGCGCATCGATCACAAAACAATTGATCAAGCAGTGGAACAGGATGAGTTTCAAGATATTCGTATTAGAAATGCGTTACGCAAGTTGCTGGATGGAGTCAAGACACGTGAGGTATCTATGCTTCTATTTGTGACTGACCGACACCAAGGTAACAGGTGGCAGAGCTCAAATTTGCACCGGCTTTGCTGTCGCATGGACTTGGAGTCATGCGCAAGTGCCATTGAGTGATTGAAAAGCGTTACTCATCAATAGGAGAAAATCCACGTTACGGCGCCTGACATTTCTTTGGGTTGACTTTCATTTTGCCATTTCATAATCATGCGCAAGTGCCATTGAGTGATTGAAAAAGCGTTAGCTTGACGTGTTGTTCCGATTCCTGTCTCTTGAGTCGGTGAGGCTCTCGCCCACATGGAAAAACCACGTTGCGTTGGGTCGGCTTCCGCCCAACGTCAAATACCTCGAGCTAACCAATGACTTACAAGCTAACTTGGACACTCTTGACCTGTCAACTCTTGAAAGTTTGAAGGTTCATAATATCGACGGCACTGAAGAAGAGATCGAGCAGTTCTTCCGCTGGATGCCGTTGCTGCGTTCTCTAGGTGTCAAATGGGGCGATTGCATTCAACTACGATGGTTTAGGCGTCAACCTGCTCTGAAAGAGTTATCGCTTGGGTGTCATGACTTCAAAAACGACTCAACTATTAGCGCCTCACCCCGCAGTTGGAAGCGCTTGATCTGAATAGGGCACATCACGATGAGTTGAATGTGCGCGAATTATCCAGCAGGCTCTGAAACGTACGATACCTGAACATCGAGCTTTCTGACTTCCTCGATGACGACGGTCTAGCAGCGCTTGCGTGTCTCGTCAATCTCGAGGAACTGTTTGTGAGCGCCGAGAAAGACACGGACTGGAGCCCAATCGCTCGGCTATCCAAGCTTCGAGTGCTGTCGCAGGCGATGGGGTTTACATGCACACGCAAGTCGTCGCTTGCCGCGCTCACGGGACTTCCAAAGCTGTCAGTTCTTAAATCGGTTGATTCTCTGGCTCTGCAGGACGCGGTACTACCGCACGTCGTTGATCTAACGATCAAATTTCCCGACCGATGGACTTGTTTTCAAGTGGGAATTTTGTTCCCGAGCACTTCACTTTTCCGCGACTAGAAAAGCTAAACGTGAGGTATTGCAATACTGTCGACTTGGACCAAATTGCCCACAGCTTTCCCAATCTGACGGATCTGGTCTGGCGTGGCTGTGTGAAGAAAGAGTGCTGGGAAGCGCTGGGTGGGCTACGGCGATTGGAGCACCTCAATGTGGGGGTTTGCCCTGTGCTTCTTCCCATGCACGCCACCCACTTGAAGGTTGCGGATCTGTCTGTCTTCCGCAACCTGAAACAGCTCCACACTTTAATCCTCGATAATGTTGAAGGCGGGGACACGTCCCCGCTCGCCGATCTCAAGCTGCTACGCGTCGTGAATTTTTTAGCCTTGGAAGGGTTCGAAGTTGACTTGTCCGGCCTCCGCAACCACCCTCGCCTATCTCGCCTCTCTCTGCCAGATGGCACCGACTGCTCTCCGCTCTTTGGGCCCGATGGAGAAACAACGATGCCTTTCATCACTCAAATCGAACTCTGGGACAAGTACTGGAGCCTCGGCATGGCTCCTTTAGAACCACCGTCTCCGTAGCGTCGTTTCCAGACAATCCACGCAGCAAGAATTCATTCACGCGACAATGCAGACAGTGCATCAGTATCCTCATCATGCGCGCGTCACACATGCGCGCGTCACATGTGGTGGTCTTATAACTCTTTCTTCTAAAGTACCGCATGCACATCACTAACGAGCGGCCAGCAAGCGCAGCATGCTGGCGACTCGCCTCGGCGCTCGCGGGCTCCGCGGCTCCAAGCGTCTCGCTCATGTGGACGCTCTGCTGGTGGACGTTTCCAAGGTGGACGTCAAGCCGCTGGCCGTGGGCGGCGCGTGGCGGCTGAGCGCGCGGTGGATGGGCCGCGGGCCGACGATCCAGGGCCGCAAGAACGCGACGGACGCGGTGCGAGCGTCTCGGAGGACGCTGTGGGGACGCTGGAGGACTCACGGTGGACGTCTGAGAGTAGAAGCGGACGGCCATGAACGCCAAGCTCGCGCGCGAGCTCATGGTCGTGTCCAAGGCCGTGGGCGGCGACGCCAACAACGTGGTGCGTCTAGGTGGACAATGGAGGACAATGGAGGACAATGGAGGGGCTCACGCGCGAGATGTGAGGTGAGCAGCGGCTGCAGGCAGTTGTGTCCAAGGCCAAGGCCGCCAACATGCCCAAGGACAAGATCGACGCGGCCATCAAGCGCGGCGTCGAGGGCAAGGACGGTGCCAACGCCGAGTCGGTGCTCTACGAGGCCTCGGGGCCCTCGGGCAGCGCTCTCATGGTCGTTTTGGGCTCTTTGGCTGGTGTTTTGGAGGTGCTGGAGGCTCATACGGGGTACTGACGCGCAGATCGAGACGCTGACGGACAATAAGCGGAGGACGGCACCCGCGCTGCGCCACATCCTCGGCAAGTACAACGGCTCGCTCGGCACCAGCGGCTCGGTCGCCTGGATGTTCGACCGCAAGGGCTACCTCGAGGTGCGCGCCGTAGAACTCCTTGCCCATGAACAAGTTTAACCAGACAGCTTCGTCTTGGACCCGCGAGTAGATTGAGCTCGCCAAGGCGGCAGAGGGCGCGGCCGTGGACGAGGACTCGCTCATGGAGCTGGCGGTGAGTGGGCTGTCGCCTCTACACCCGGACAACTCGATGAATGCTGACTAATTGCTCGCATTACAGCTCGAGGCTGGCGCGGACGACGTCGAGCTGCGTGAGGACGCGGGGCTGGCGCAGGTGACGTGCGAGCCGACGGAGCTGGCGGGCGTGCGCCGCTCGTTTTGCGAGGCCGGGCTCGAGCCGGCGATCGCCGAGCTCATCTACATGCCGAAGGAGTTCCTGGCGCTCGACCCGGAGCAGCGCGAGTCGTTCGACAAGCTCCTGGACGCGCTGAACGAGAACGAGGACGTGAGCGAGGTGCACCACAACGTGGACGAGTGAGCAGGGCAAGCAGCGGGGCACTCGCCCCTCGCAGCAGCATGAAACACCGGACGAGGGCATTGAGATGGCGCGGCTCGCTCATAAACTTTACTTGTCATAATTACCATCTAGCACAGCAACTCACAGGTCCGAGATGTCGAGCGGCTTGTCGACGCGCAGCTCGGAGAAGGCGAGCGGGTCGTCGTGCTCGCCGACGTCTCCGTCGAGCGCGTCGATGTCGATGTCGACGGCGCCATTCGGCTCGAGCTCGCTCAGCAGCTGCAGCTCGGTCTCTGGCTCGGGGAAGAAGAGCTCCTCGGCGTGCAGCACCTCGCTCTTGGCGACGAGCTGCACGGCGTCGACGATCTCGTCGGGCTCGAGCTCCTCGCCCTGGCCGCCGTCCTCGTCTTCCGACTCGACCTCGAACTCGCGGACCTGCGGCGTGGGGTTGAACCGCACGTTCTTGGCGCTGGGCCTGCGCTTCTTAACGGGCTGCGGCGTCATTTCGTCGCGGAACTCGACCGGGATACGGTTCCGCGCGTCTCGCAGCTTGCGGCCGAGCTCCGTGGCCGGCGTGGGGGCCGCCGGGGATTTGCGGCCGTGCCGTAGCGACCTGGACCGGTTGACGAACGCGTCCGCGTTGGGCCCGCCGAGCCCCATGCCCATGCCCGCGCGCCTGGACAGCTGGCTCTTGTAGCCGCCGACGAAGTCCGCGATGCTCGTGCCGCTGGACGACACGCGGACGCGGCCGGCGCCGAAGTCGAGGCTGCCGGAGCTCCGGCCCGCGTAGGTCGAGGAGCTGGTGCTGGACCTGTTGGCCTGGGCCGAGAGGCTCCCGCGGTCTCCGGAGCCGCTGGAGCTGCCGGAGCTGCCGGCGTCGGCCGCGAAGCTGCTCTCCCTGGGCGCCTGCTCGTCCTCGAAGCTGCTCTCCCTGGGGGCTACCGTGTCGATGAAACTCACGTTCAGGAACGACCGCGTGAGCTCGTTGACCTCCTCGTCGTCCTCGTCCTCGTCCGGTCCCCCCAGCACGGCCGCGACCTTGTCGCCTCTCAGCTGCAGCCTCGGCAGGGCCCTGGGCGGCTGGGCCGGAGCGACGACCGGGACCTTGGCCGCTTCTTCGGCCGCGGGGGCCGCCAGCTCCCAGTCGGACGACCCGCGGCCCCGCTCTTGAGCTTCTGCTGCTTCTGCTGCTTCTGCTTCTGCTGCTGCTTGTGGCCTTGGACTAGTCGGCGGAGCGGCTGGAGATGCTGGGCTTGGACTAGTCGGAGCTGCGGGCGGAGCTGCGGGCGGGACCTCCCAGCTCGAGTCCCCGCGGCCGCGGGCGTCCACGGCGTCCGCGTCCAGCATCGGGAGCTCGTTCTCGGCCGCGCTGGGCCGGCCGCGGGCCTCGAGGAAGCCCAGCACGGCCGTGGCCGCGTCCGCGGGCCCGTCCAACGCGTCCAAGGTGTCCGCGTCCACGTCCACGTCGACGCCCGAGCGCCGCGAGAGCCGCGACGAGCGTTGCTTGACCGACTGCACGCGCCGCTTGACGGCCGACCCGAAGCCGCGCACCTTGCTGGTCGTGGACGCTCGCTCGGACGCTGCGGACGGAGCTGCGGACGCTGCGGACGCTGCGGACGGGCCCGCGGACGCTGCGGACGGGCCCGCGGACGCGGCCAGGAGCTCGCCCCTGCTACCGCCGCTCTGCCGCTTGGGCGCGCGCATGTGCTGCCAGCCGCGCGAGCCGACGAAGTCCATGTCGGACCTGCGGCCGCTCGCGGTCGGCGAGAACCGCGGCGCGTCCGCCACGGCCGTGGCCGGGGCCGCGCCCAGGAACACGCGGCCAATGGCCGAGTCCGCCAGGTACCGCCGGCCGGCCGCGTCCGCCACGTACAGCGTGCCGTCCGCGTCCCTGCGAACCTCGTAGCGCGGCGCCGGGCGCGCCGGGGCCGCCACAGACCGCGTCGCGGGCCCCGAGCGCGCGTTGAGCACCTCGTCCAGCGCCGAGGACAGCGAGGAGACGCCCGGGGACGCTGCGTGGTCCGCGTCCACGTCCGCGTCCAAATCCGCGTCCGCAGCTCCGTCCGCGGGGCCCGGGGACGGCGGCGCGTGCGTCCGCGAGCGCCGCACCGAGGCCAAGCGGCTGAACGAGTGCTCGTACAGCGTCATCCCCGGCCGCACGAAGCGCCGGCGCGCGCGCTGGGCCGAGGGCTTGGCCAGCGGCGCCACGGCCGCAGCCGCGGCCGCCTCGTCGTCCGCGTGGACCGGGTCCAGGGCCGCCATGAGCATCGCCGGTGGGGACCGTCCACGGCGGTGCAACGTTGTGCCAACAGCAAAAATGACCAAAATTGACCAAAAATGACGCAGGAGCCGGAGCGTGTGCGGGGTATTCCCGGTTTTGGAGCGGTAGGGTACCGGTTTTGGACCGTTCTATACTGCAACGTGATGCCGAAG
>JAASGX010000719.1:0-15192 GCA_023334415.1 Phytopythium chamaehyphon | reverse complement strand
GAAAGGCTTTGCCCTCGAGCTCCAGAAACGCGCGACCGTGATTCCGATTGATGAGTTCAGGACGAGTGCAAACTGTTCAGGGTGCCACAAGCGACTGAAGCAAGCTCGACTGCTGACCAAGGTCAAGCGTAAAGATGACGAAAAGGATATCCGAGCTAAGCTGTTCCCGACACGAAAGGAAGCCACGGAGATCAAGGCCATGAGCAACATGTCGAGCAAAAAGCTCGCGAAGCAGAAGCTTGTGCTGAAGCGCACAAGGAACGTCTTGCGCTGTTCTACCAGTGGATGCAAGGCAACTCTCTGGGATCGCGATGTCAACGCTGCCACGAACATTCTGGAGCTGCTGCGAAGCGGCTTTGCAGGCAAGCATGGAGCCTCACGGCTTCGAGCGTTCAAGCGAGGACAGCAGCCGACCTAAAGTGAGGACGAACTACAATGAGGGGGTCGACTTTATCGACAAGGAGAGATCGTTGCGATTTCGGTCGCTGAGGTACATTGCCACCCTTCGCGGTGAAAATCCGCATAGCCCGTGTGCTGCACACGGTGTGCATAGAGTAGGTCATTAGCATCCTCAGTGCGCATGGTGGCTTAGCTGACCGAAGAGTCGGTTAAACACCGGCTATTGGCAAGAAGGCTAATTAAAAATCATGAGCTCTCTCCTCACAGAGGCGACCGACCCCAACTGCTTCAAGTCGCTCACAACTCGATCCAAGATCCGCCACGCAAGATGAAAGCCATCCGCGTCACTCACTTCGCCGTCGACGGCAACTTGGCGCTCGCAACTGACGCCCCAACGCCAGCACTGGGGGAACCCACCAAGGGCTCGCCGGCCCAGCTGCTGGTCAAGGTGCTCGCGTGCGGGCTCAACCCAGCCGACTGCAAGCTCATGGACGGCAGCGTGTCGCTCGTGATGAAGCCCAAGCAGTTCCCGTACGTCCCGGGCCTCGACGTCTGCGGCGTTGTCGAGCAGATCAGCGGGGAATCCTCCTCCTTCAAGGTCGGAGACCGGGTCATCGCCGCGCTGCCGCCCATGAAGATCGGCGGGCTGGCCGAGTTCGTCGCCATCGACAGCAGCCTCGCTGCTCTTGCGCCGCCGGCCGACCTGTTCTCGCCCATTGACGCGGCGTCGCTGCCGACTGCAGGCTGCACAGCGCTGCAGGCCGTCAAGGACGCGGGCGTGGAGCTCGGCAGCCGCGTCGTCGTCATCGGGGCCTCCGGAGGCGTCGGATCGCTCGCCGTGCAGCTGGCCAAGGTCGCGGGGGCCTCGTTCGTGGCCGCAACGTCGACCAACCACGACCTCGTGACCTCGCTCGGTGCGGACCAGGTCGTCGACTACCGAGCGTCCAAGTGGTGGGAGGCTGTGGACCCGCAGTCCGTGGACGCCGTCATCGACTGCGTGGGCTGCGAGGACTCGTGGAACCACTGCGGGGCGGCGCTGCGCCGGGGCGGCCGCTACGTGGCTGTGGCCGACAGCCCTGAGTCGGAGATCCGCAACCCGTGGCAGCTGCTGGCGTTCGCGTTCCGCATCGCTCGGCGCGCCTTGAGCCCGTTCTCACCCAGCTACTCGCTCGTGAGCTGCTTCCCCAAGGGCGAGGACCTGCAGGAGCTCGTGGCGGCCATGGCCACGCCGAGCTCGACCGACAGCAGCGGCCGGACGAAGCTCCAGCCGAGAGCGGTGCTGGACCCGTCGACGCCCGTCGCCTTCTCGCTCGAGGGCGTGGGCGAGGCGTTGAGGCTGCAGCGCAGCCACCGCGCAAGGGGCAAGCTTGTCGTGGCCGTCCAGTAGCGCGAGGCGTAGCGTAGCCATGCGTCTCTGTAAGATCGCACACTCCATGGCAACCAGTGTAATATCCGTCTGTCTTCAGCTGCTCACATCCGAACTCCATCCAGCCGACCACCGGCGACGCGTCTTGCTGTCCGTGAATGTGGCGCCGCTCCCTGCTCCCGGCAGCGGCCGACGCGTCCGAGTCGGACAGCCTCGCGATGGCTGCGGGCACGCAGGGCGCCACGGTGCAGTCCGAGAGCGGCTCGACCGAGTTCCTGGGAACCGAGTACAACCCGGACAAGTGCGTGCTGTAGTTCCTGAGCTCCGAGTGCGACGGCAACTGCGCCGAGCTCAACGGCTGGCCGCTCGCGTGCGTGAGCCAGACGCTTGAGTGCGGGTGCGCCGAGAGCCCCAAGTGCCAGGCGACCGCCAACCTCAACGCCACGGGCTCCGTCCCGCAGTTCGGCGATTGCTCGGCCACGCTCTCCGCGATCGAGTACGACGACGTTCGAATGAGTTGCTGTGAGCGCTACAGCACAAGAATGCGTCGAGGAGCGTTGGTGTAGATCAACACCTGCTGCCAAGCCCGATGCTGGAGCACAGCCACACTGAAGAACACCACGGGCAGGTAGTACGTCGAGCTGACCTCACGGTGGCTCATGCCGCGCACCAGGCCGATAACCATTGCCCAGTCGGCGTTCCCCACAGCGTAAAAGAGTGCCCACGGGCGAACCGCGCGCCTCCTTCCCAGCCGTAGGTCCCGCGGAGCTGAGGTTGCTGGGGCACACCTACAGGATGCTCGATGAGCACACGCTTCAACCTGCACCACGTCACAGATGTTAAACGGAATGCTTGTAAACAACCCTACCTCCGTCGTATTATGTCCCTGGCCTCGCTGATGCGCAATCGGGAGCGTATATCTCTGGTGGTGGGTGGCGATCCCCTCTCGTCATACTGGGCGCAAGTGAAGCAATCCTCGCACTCCCAAACCCGCCGCCTCCCGCCCATTTGGACCAAGATGCAGGCGCTGGGCCGCAGCTCGGCGCTCGCCGGTCGCCGCGTCACCAGCAGCAGCAGCCGCCGGGCGCTGGCCACGGCCACGGCGGGCGACAAGCGCTACCAGCCGGCGAACGCCGTGCCCGAGAGCGTGCTGGCGAACGCGCACTCGGACGAGATCTTCTCGCCGGGCTTCGCCGTCAAGGGCCAGCACCTGCGCGGCAAGCCCGCGTACCTGGACTTCCAGGCCACGACGCCCATGGACCCGCGCGTGCTCGACGCCATGCTGCCGCACATGACGCACGCGTTCGGCAACCCGCACTCGACCACGCACGAGTTCGGCTGGGATGCCGACAAGGCCGTCGAGCGCGCGAGAGAGAGCGTCGCGGCGCTCGTGGGCGCCAACGCCAAGGAGATCGTCTTCACCTCGGGCGCCACCGAGTCCAACAACGCTATCCTCAAGGGCGTCGCGCACTTCTCCAGGGCCAAGAAGAAGCACATCATCACGACGCAGATCGAGCACAAGTGCGTGCTCGACTCGTGCCGCGTGCTCGAGACCGAGGGCTTTGACGTCACCTACCTGCCCGTCAGCGAGCATGGACTAGTCGACCTCGACCAGCTGCGCGCGGCCATCCGCCCAGACACGGCGCTCGTCTCCATCATCGCCGTGCACAACGAGATCGGCGTTGTGCAGCCGCTCAAGGAGATCGGCGCCATCTGCCGAGAGCACAAGGTCTTCTTCCACACGGACGCCGCACAGATGCTCGGCAAGCTCCCCATCGACGTCAACGAGATGAACATCGACGTCATGTCGCTCTCGGGCCACAAAGTCTACGGCCCCAAGGGCATCGGCGCCATGTACGTGCGCCGCCGCCCGCGCGTGCGCCTCGAGCCCATCATCTCGGGCGGCGGCCAGGAGCGCGGCCTGCGCAGCGGCACGCTCGCGCACCCGCTCTGCGTCGGCTTCGGCAAGGCGTGCGAGGTCGCGGCCGAGGAGATGGAGAATGACCACCGCTGGGTCAGCTACCTCTCCAAGAAGCTCTACGACGGCATCACGAGCCAGATCGACCACGTCGTGCTCAACGGCGACCTCGAGAAGCGGTACGCGGGCAACGTCAACCTGTCGTTCGCCTACGTCGAGGGCGAGTCGCTGCTCATGGCGCTCAAGAACATCGCCGTGTCGTCGGGCAGCGCGTGCACGAGCGCGTCGCTCGAGCCGTCGTACGTGCTGCGCGCCATCGGCGTCGGCGAGGACCTGGCGCACACGTCGATCCGCTTCGGCATCGGCCGCTTCACGACCGAGGAGGAGATCGACTACGCCGTGGAGCAATGCGTCAAGCACGTGACGCGCCTGCGCGAGATGAGCCCGCTGTGGGAGATGGTCCAGGAGGGCATCGACCCGAGCACGATCCAGTGGACCCAGGATGCCCACCACCACTAAGCGCTTAGCAGCTTTTTGAACACGGCGGCGCGAGCCGTTCTTGCGCTCTAAACTAGCTCAGCAATGGACGTAGGTTTTGTACTCTCACGACACTCAGTGCATGAGGTGGTCGAAGCGCGCCTCGAGCGCGGCCTCGGGCGACAAGTATCCCAGCGCCTCGAGCTCCTGCTTCCTGGCCGCTGCGCGCGCGTTGAGCGCGGCAATGCGGCGCTGCTCGCGCGCCACGACGTCGTCCTTGACCGCTCGCTTCATGCGGGCGTAGATCTCCGCTGGCGTCTTACCGCGCGCGTAGCTGAGCGGGGCCCGGCGTGGCGCGAACGGCTCGCCAATCACGTTCCGCCCTGCGCTTGACGTCAGCGCCACGCGTTCACCTGCAAGCCCAGATCGCCAGAACTCACGCAGCGGCACGGCCTCGCCCCTCGCGTCCCGCCTCGCCTCCAGCGGGTCCTCCGCAGTGCGCTCCGGGACCTCGAGCTCCCTCGGCGGCTCTGCGTTTCCCCTCAGCGCCCGCTGTTTCCTCGCCCTGAGCGCCTCGAGGCGGCCGCGAGCGCGCTCGCTCTCCCCAGCCGACGCGGCCAGCCGGTGCAGCTCGGCGACCTCTCGCTGCGTCTCGACGGCGCTCGCTGTGGCCGCGCGCTCGAGGCGCCGCAGACTCGCGGCGTTGGCGGCTGCCATCGCCTGCTCGACCGGCCAGCGCCACCGCAGCGCGCCGTACGCGCCCCAGAGCAGCTCCGCATCGCGCTCGCGGGCCTCGGGGGCCTCCACAGCCAGCGCCACGACCTCGACCGCGCAGCTGAGCGTCTCCAGCACCTCCTGCGGCGGCCCATCGCCCGCTCCGGCGGCATCCGAGGGCCTCGATCGATGGCGAGCTCTCGGCATATGAGCGCGGCGCTTCAACTTGAACACATAACGAAACCAAGACGTTTTCTCCTGAGTGGGCTCCCCAAAAGATTCTTCTCTTAACCCATCTAAGCCAGCATAGTGGGGTGGAGTGCGCCACACACGAAGCTTCTGTATGAGGAGCTCATAGCCAGTCATTTCGGTACCATGGACTATGGACCCGAGCCAACTATACAAACCCCTAGATGCGGGTTTCGCGCGCGGGGGAGCTCGCCCAATATTATCCGCCTGCTGGCCGCCCACCACCAACCGCAGCGCGCCGCCATGGCGCCGCCTCCAAGCTCACTTTCTGCTGACTGCTCTGCTGGGAACGTCTCTCGGGTGCGCCGCCGCTGCTCCGCCCGCTGCTGCCGCTCATGACCCGTGGCTAATCCGTATCCATCACCCACAGCATCTGAGCATCCAGGAGGACACAGGCTACAAGCGGCGTTGCTGAGTGTGGCCCGGTCCACCATGCAGATCTTCGTCGAGACCCTCTCCGGGGCCCCGCTCACCCTGTCGGTGGCGGCCGACGCCTCGGTGGCGTCGGTCAAGCAGGCCGTCGAGGACGTCGAGTTCATGACGGGCTTCCGCCTCGTCGTGGCCGGCAAGCAGCTCGAGAGCGGCTCGCTCGCCGACTACGGCGTCGGCGAGGCCGACTCGCTCAAGATGCTGCTGTCCGTCAACGGCGGCATGCGCGCCAAGTGGCGCAAGAAGCGCATGCGCCGCCTTCGTCGCAAGCGCCGAAAGATGCGCCAGCGCGCCAGATAAATTGTCGGCCTCTTCCCTCCAGGAGGAGTCGGCATGACGTCATGGTCGCGCCAGCCGCTTGAGTCGAGGCGGACCGCGGAGAGCGCCACCCAGTGGCAGGACCCGTGGCTCGCTTCGAGGAAAGCTCACCGCCCACGCTCGGGAACCCGCCGGACTCGCGGCCTCCGTTGGCCTAGTCGGCTCGCTGATTAAGCTGATGGAAACACGAGTTCGCTGCGGAAAAGCAGCACCAGCATATGGCTTTTGTTGTTGTTATTGCTGTGCCTTTATGTTGGAAGCTTCGTCATGCAATTCGGGTTGCTTGTGGCATCACTTGTGATATGCTACCGGTAACTTCACATTACGGCGGCGGCGTTTTTGTCATGGCACTACCCACGAAATTATTGATCATAACTTACTCGTCCCTATCTCGCTGTGGGGGTTGGGTGTGCTGGTGCCCCTCGAACGGTGGCGTGGCAGTGGTGTCGTTGTCGTACTTGAGCGCCCACGACGCGAAGGCTGTCGCTGTTGCCGACACGCGGCGCAGCAGCGTCTGGCGACGAGGCACAACCGAGTACGTGCGCGACGACGGTGGCGCTGCGTGGCTCGTTACAGCCGACGCCGAGGTTGAGGACAGCGGCGGTACCATGGATGAGGCACTTTGCTTGCGCTCACTTCTGCTGTCACGACTGATGCCTGCCGACACGCGGCCCTCGTCAGCAGAACTTTCGCCGTCGTACTCATCGTCGAGAACCGTGATGGCAAGGTCCGTCATGCTGCTTGGCACCACGACAATATCATCCTCGGTTGGCTCGGATCGTTGACGAGGCAGCAGAGGGCGATGCATCGAATCGAAGCGCGCAAGCAACCCACGACCAGGAGTAGACGGCGCTGATGAAGGTCCATCCCTCGAGGAAGCAGGTGTGTCGCTGGATAGCGGCGGGATGTATCTGACGTTGCCCTGTGGATCCTGCTCCACCTCGACAGCCTCAATCTCGTAGTCTTTAAGTACGCGGAACGCCTGCTTGCGAAGTAGCTTTTCGCGCTCGCGGCGCTCCAGACGCTCGGCCGGCGTGTCAAAGACCCACATGGTCTCACCTTCACTGCTCCCTTCCGGACTTTCTCCTTGCTCCGCATCGTCGGCATCTTCTTGCTGGCCGGTTGGAGTTCTTGAGCTGTCTTGGCGATCACTTCGTCGAATCCGGGCGTGATCTTCGGCCAGTGTGATGTCTCCGCCAGTACCCGAGTCATCCTCACGACGGTGATGTCTGTGGGGGCGATGGCGCGTCACAGCGTGACCCAATGAGCGGAAAACATCGACAATCGTTGAATCATAGTGCTTCTCAAACTTTTCCAGATGGACTTGGGCGTTGACAGCAATAATCTTCTTCTCGCGCAGACTACAAAGTGCATCCAACTCGTCCTCGTCTGTACTCCGGTTACTGTTCGAATCCGTCTCGTGCATTTCGTCATCATCAGCCGAGGACTGGGTGTGCATTTCACGAGCTCCCGAAGTCGGATCGTGAGGCTTGTGGCCATCACGAAAACTGAACAAGGTTGACACGGCAGCAAAGCTCAGCCGCTGTTGGCGTTGGCGCCGCAAGCGCTCCAGACGCTTCTTTTCGCGGTAGGCACGCAGCTTTTCAAGCTTCTCCATGTGAGTCTCAGCGCGATCGACAATCACAGCCCAGCGTTCTCGGAGCTGATCCGTGGTGTACAGAGCAAACTGCGGCTCATAGCCCTTCGACTTGGCCAATAACTTATCAAGAACAGCAATTAGCTCCCACTTCGGACCCACGCGCTCGACTGCCAGCACGAGCAACTCGTCGTTAAAGCAGTCGCAGTGCACAATGCGCTCGGTACAGTATGGGCACAGATCCTTCCAGCCCCACGTCTTGAGAATGATATACCACGCAAAGTCCTGCACCAATCCCATGATGGAGAGTCGCATCACAGCTGCAAGCACGGCAAAGTACATGAACTTGCTGAGGAACAGGCAGCTTCGCCGGACCCAAATGTAAAAGATCGGCAGCTGGCAGATCGTGATGAGAATCGCCACAAATATCTGGAGCAAGAAGGCGAGCCGGAACGAGAACTGCGAGACATCACCACCCGCTGCCTTGGCGCGGAAATACTTGCGGCGCTGACGGAAAATGAGTTTGAAGAGCTCCTTGAAGATAGCTTTGCCAGCAGATGGAAGAACCGAAATGAGGATCGCGTACAGCACGACGGAGCTGAACAGCGAAATGTTGGCGCCTAAAGAGTCCCGCATCATGACGATAATGAACAACACGTAGAACGTGATGTAGAGAGAGCAAGCAACAATGATAGCACGCTCGCTGCGCGACAACCGCTCGTTCCGATACGGACAGAAGACCCACGTGAAGTAGTTTTCGTGTCGCCACCACGTGTAGAAGGGCTCGAACGGCCGGCGAAACTTGCGCCAGCAGCATGGACCAAGTAGCCTTGTCTTTGGTACTTTTCGGTCCCACGGCACAGGCTGCCAGTAATCGACCTCATTTTCGGGAACGTCAAACTCCTTCTTGTATGCTCGCTCAAGACTCGCGCGAAAGCTCTCACAATGGAACATCATCTGAAAGAGGCGTAGTCCGAATGCCAGAATGAGCACGTACGGGACGAAGAGCAATAGGTATGTGGTGCCTTGAAATCCGGAGGCAGCGCACCGGTCTGGGATCGGGTTTACATAAATGTAGCGAATCGGGAAATAATTGGTCTCCTCTTGCTTGGACATGAACTTCTTCTGACCAAGGTTATAAACTTTCTCTTTGGAGTGAACTGGTGTCGGAAGCCTTGTCGTTTGGCAATAGTCGGCCGTTGGGTTCCATGCAAGCACACACGGCTGGAAGACGAGGTACATTTCGTCCTTCACCGAGTCGATGTATTGGAGTGGGAAGCTTGCATAGGTGGTTCGCAATATTGACCCCTCTTCGATGTAGGAAAAGTTCTCGCCTTCAACGTACTTTTCAAAGTCGTCGTCATACATTAGGAGCACCATGAAGTGCGTGTCGTTCGAGCCAGCGCTTCCAGGCTCCAGCTCGTACTTGAGGTGAAAGTTGACCTCGTCTTGAATGTACAAATAAGTAAAATCTTGCGTCACAACAACATTGTTCTCCACGAACGCGTCCAGATGCAGCACCTCGTTGAGCTGCAAGTTCGACAGCGAGATGCCGAGGATAACAACCACGGCCACGCCAATCAGCATCCAGATCCAGAACTGCACGCAACCGCGCCGCTTGCTGTGTCTCGTGCCGATCGCCCCTGTCCAAAAGTGCTTGTGGTCTTCGACCACGGGCTGGCGCTGCACGTACGACATCCTCGGGTCTGTCAGTCCGCCTCTGTCGCTGTGTTCGGCGTCGTCCGAGTCGCTGTGGTAGTTGCCAATCTGGATGTTGGGCTCTCGTCCGATCGACTTGGAGTAGGCGATGTACGCCTCCAGAAGCTCGATGTTGATCTTGGGGTCCATCTCGTCGTCTCCATCGTCTTCGTCATCGCTGCCGCTGTTGCTGTCGCTGTCGCTATCCAGCTCCGTGTCTCGGTCCGCGCCGCCCTCCTGCACCTGCGAGGGCTGCCGCCTCCTGGCGCTGAGCTGCTCGAGCGCGTGCACCGACAGCGAGCTGGTCTTCCTCCTCCTCCTGGCCGAGCCCTCCCTGAAGACGTCGAAGTGGACCGGCTGCTGCGTGTTGGCCATGTGCACGAGGTCCTCGAAGATCTCGCAGTTGGACTTGCGCCGCTCGCGCTGCTCGGCCGACTCGTCCGGCCTGCGCTCCGAGGGCAGCGACGCCTGCCGCGCCACCGGCTCGGACGTCGCGCGCGTCGCCAGCGCCGAGTCCGAGCGCGCGCTGGCCACGAACGCGGCGTCATCACCGTCCTCCTGGGTTTCTTGCTCTTCCGCGTCGGTGGCGCGCGACGCCGGCCCGAAGAAGCGCGCGGCGATCTCGCGGTGCGCCTGGCTGCGGCTGCGGCTGCGGCTGGCGCTCGCACTCGCGCTCGGGTTGCTGCGCACGCTGTAGACGTCGAAGGAGGCGGGCGGCGGCTCCGGCTCGGCGCTCATGGCGGCCTTTCTCGTCTGGTGGCGCGGCCGATATGTCGGCAAGGGAAACCTGCAGACTGCGGCGACCTAGGTCAGCCCTCCCCACCAGCGTTGAAAGTCGGCGACGGAGGGACGTCGCCCCTCCCAAACCACAATGATGCGCGTCTCAGGAAACGACTGGGTTTCAGTACCGGTAAGCGCGACGTGATGACGCCGCGATGCTCCGATTGCGCCAAAGGTATACTTTATCCTAGTCAAGGGCGAAAAGGCAACGGGTTCTTTTTTCACAATAGTTTTGGCCAATCAAAAGCGGCTAAACATTAATCTTGGCCGTGATTACGTCTGGACTTTGAACACTCGATTTCAGTATGTCATTTCAATCTTACTTGCTCTGACTATGGTGCGGTCGCCGATCGCCAGTCGCCACCATTTGAACCCGTCCAGCGAGATCTTTTTCACAATCCAGTGAATGGCTACACTTCGCTGGTCAACATCATCTTCGCTGGCCAATTTGCTTTTATGTCGCCCCGATTTCAGTCTGAGCCTGAAATCGGTAGCGCTTGCGGACTGCCAAAAGTGTATGTCGCGGGTCGGAAATGATCGCGACCTGACCGCTTGTCGCAGTGCAAGGTTGATGTGGCGTCCATGTTGACGCGCACGCGATTTGCTTTGATTGCAACGGTGGGTGGTCTTGAGGCGAGATGACGTTCACCCCCAAAAAGCTCTACGTACACCCTGTACGTACACTGCACAGTGTTTCGTTTGTTGGGCGCGGTACGGTCAGTAGAAACCTAGCATTCAGAGACAAAAATCATTCTCGAACCTGCAATGAATAAGCCGTGTTTGGTTCCATATCGATAATGAAGCAAGTGACTATGAAGTCACGCGATGGCCGACACCAGCTTCCTCAAATGACAATCGGTGTGGCTCATGGTAAAGCGAATGCTTTGCTCGCAGAGAATAAGTAAGGAGCTGTAAATCCACAAAAACGAATCTTGTCGTTGGCATGCTGCCGGCGTTGTCGAGTTGACATTTCTTCAATCTCGTCGTGCTTCCATAACTTTTTGATCCCCTCGACGAATGAGTATTGCTACCAACTATATACTGTCATAGCAATGCGGGGAGTTGGCATTTGGTGCCCACGATACCATGAGCAGACACCCGAAATGCCAAGTTATGGCCTGAGCCACCGCTCTCTCGATAAAACATACGAGATTTTTACGACGGAGTGAGCTGTGATGTCCTCTCATTACGGTAAATGCGTCCTGGGACTTTTGAAAAGAGTTCACACAGGACGAACTACAGTGATGGGGCTGCAAAGGCGTCGCACTCGTTACGGAGAATTTCGTTCACGTTCCGAATCTCGATATGTTCGTTTGCGTGGTGGAAGTTTGAGGGGCGTTGTTGAGCAGCTTTCGATGGCTCATTCTGTTGTCGGGGACTGTTATGCACTGCAACTCGTTGCCACAACGACGCAAAAAGCTGCTGGTATAAACCCAATCGACAGAAATGAAATCATGATGGTTGCAGTTGTCGTGTTTTAGGATAAAACGCAGCGCTCCACCTCACCTAACGCTTTCTCTGTAGCTATGGCATCCGTCAACGAAAACGTCGTGCCAGGAGGAAAGCGGTTGCGCCAATGCAGGTGCACAGGTGGGCAAGTCTAGAGCTTAGCAAGCACCTCGGCCACCTGGGAAAGACCAGCGGGCTTGAGCGAGTCCGGACTGCCGCCCATGGCGTCGACAAGAGCCTGCAGCTCCTCCATCTCGACACCCTCGCAGATGGTCTCGGTCTTGATAATGTCAATGGCGCCGTCAAGCTTCTGCTCCTCGGCGGCGGTCATGAGCTCACGGAAGGCCTTCTTGACCTTACGGAAGAGCTTCTTCTGCTTCTCGCGGGCCATCTTGGCGTTCTTGCGCGACTCCTTCTCGGCCTCCTCGGCCTGAGCAACGGCCTTTTCGGTCTCCTCCTTGGCGAGGCGCTCGGCGTCAATGGCGGCCTGGATGGCCTCCTCCTTGGCGCGCTTTTCGGCGGCCTTGCGGTCCTTCTCGGCCTGCTTGACGCGGCGGATACGCGGGTCGGCGGCCATGGCGCGGTCGACGAGGTTGGCGAGACGCGCGTACTCCTTCTTCTTCTGCTTCTTGGCGACAGCCTCGTTCTTCTTGGCCATCCAGCGCTTGTGGTCGCGGTGCTCGGCCGACTCAACGTCGTGCTCGGCGTTGTGCGTGAAGTCGCGCCACGAGTCGAACTTGTGCCAGAAGTCGTAGAAGGCGTAGACCGTGTCGATGTCGGTGCTGTCGTCGCCGAGGTCGGGCACGGGCTGGTTCTCCGAGAAGCGCGCGTTGGCGGCGAAGACGGTTCCGTAGAGGTCGTAGAAGGACTTGCCGGTGCCGTCGTTCTCCTTGATCTTCTCGGTGCCCGAGGGGATCCACTCGTCGAAGTCGCACTGCGAGTCGTAGGCGCGCTTCTTCTGCGGGTCCATGAGCGTGGCGAAGGCCTTTTGCACGGCGAGGTAGTTGGGGTCGTTCTCCGTCTTGCCCGTCTTGTCCGGGTGGTGCTCGATGAGCACACGGTGGTAGGCCTTCTTGACCTGCTCGTCCGTGACCGAGAAGCCGATGTCGGCCAGGCCGAGCTGCTGGTACATGGTCAGATCCAGGAAGTTCTTGCCGCGGATGCTCTTGCGGTACTTGCGCAGCACGACCTCCTCCTGCTTGCGCACCGAGTCGCGCGCCTTCTCGGCCTCGTCCAGCGACTCGCAGCTCGCCGAGCGCCCGCGCGTCAGGTTCTTGACGCGCCGGTTGAACGCGCGGCCCACGGGCTCCACGCGCTTCTGCGCGAAGAACCCGCCCAGGCCCACGACCACCGCGCCCTCCTGGGCGAACGCCGCCGGCACGGGCGGCAGCGACAGCGTCAGCGACATCTCTTTCTTGCCTCGAAAATGGACTTTCTTGATATGTCACTATGCCATTCGGGCTTCTAGCTCACAGCAAGGCAGCGCGCTACCAGCCAAACGATTGCCCCTCTCACTATTGGCCGAAAAAAGCGTTTAACCGCGGGTTTAGGCCAATGAGGAGCCGCGATGCCAGCGAAAAGCAACGCTTGGCAGGCAAGAACCACATCACCAAGAGCGACAGGCAGCTGGCAACATGGTGCGTGGGCGGCGGCGCTCGTGGCTCACACCGTAGCTGGGCGGCTGGGCTGACGCTGCATTTAATACGCAGGTGCGCAAGAAGCAGTTCATCGACAAGCGCAAGGCGCAGCACTTCCACGTGGTCCACCGCAGCCAGCGCGACCCGCGCGCCAACGATCCCGAGGCCTCCAAGTACGTGCTGCTCTCGTCCTCGGTGCGTGCCCCCGCCTGCCTGTAGCGCTGCGGCCCGTTATGCAAGGTCCTCACCGCCTCCCTTTCGCCTAACACAGCAACACTTGGAGCTGCGCGGCGACTCGGATGACGAAGATGACGACTCGGACGACGAGGAGTTCGACTCGGACGACGACATGCCCAACCTGATCGCGTCGCCCTCGAGCGCCAAGCCAGCGGCCAAGGCCGCGCCCAAACCCGCAGCGAAGCCCAAGACCAAGGCGGCGTTCCCCGTGCGCCGCGTGCGCTTCGGCGAGTTCGAGGCCGAAGACCTGGTGGACGAGAACGGCATGCCGCGCGACGGCTACGACTACTCGAAGCACATGAAGGAAATGGGCCACGGAAAGTTCTACTCGGCCACGGGCCGCTTCGACGTCCCCAGCGGTGAGCTCTCGCGCCATGTCGAGCTGCCGGACGACGTGCTCCCGAGCGCCGAGGAGCAGGACCGCCTGCTCGATGCCATCACGCTCACGACCGAGGTCATGGACACGGACCTGCGCGAGGCGCTCGAGAACGACGCGGCCTTCGAGGTGCTCGACGACGACTTCATGACGCAGGCGGCGACAGAGGACCCCAACGATAACGCGGACGATGGCTTTGACTACGACGCGCACATCGCCAAGCTCATGGAGGCTGCGAGCGGCGTGCCCAAGTACCGCGGGGATCTGACGGACGACGAAGAGGACGAGGAGATGAGCGACCTGGAGGATGATGGCGATGACGACTTTGAGATCGACGACGAAGCACGCGCCGAGGAGCAGCGCGCTCTGGACGCTCTCTTTGAGAAGACATTGGCCGAGGAGTACGATGACGACCAGCTGGGCGAGCTCGAGGATGATGACCCTGAGACCCGCGGCAAGCTGGAGCTGGAGGGCGCGCTCCTCGACGAGATCGTCGCCGATTTTGTGCACGTGCAGCAAGAGATTCTGGACGAGGAGGGCAAGCTCGGTAACCCCTTGCGTACTGGCAATCGACTTGCTGAGGTTCTCGAGGAGTGCGAGCGCGAGCGTGCTGCAGAGGAGGACAAGGAGGACGAGCTTGATGGCAACGCAACGGACCCAGTTGAAGAGGACGACGGTGTTGCGGAGCTCGAGAAGATGATGGAGCGGAACGCGTACCTGGCTCCGCGTGAACAAGAGCGCTGGGACTGCGAAACCATCGTCAGCACGTACTCCAACCTGGACAACCACCCCACGGTGCTGCGTGAGGCTCCGCTCAAGAAGAAGAAGGGCAAGAAGAAGGCTGCTATGGATGCCATCAGCGAGGCTGGCTCAGGTGTGCGGACAAGCAAGATTGAGCTGTCGCGAAAGACGGGTATGCCGCTTGGCATCTTTGAGACGGCCAAAAAGCAGAAGCAGCGCATTGAGGAAGAAGAGGAGCATGAGGAGCGCGAAGATCTGGGTCGTGGGCGGCAAAAGGGCGAGAGCAAGGAGGAGAAGCGTGCCCGCAAGGCCGCCATCAAGTTGCAGAAGACCCAGCGACGACTTGAAAAGAAGGAGACAAAGCTCGCGTTCAAGGAAGAGGAGCAGCGCCAGTCGACGCAGACCGTTGCAGGCCGCGTCGCCATTTTCAAGTACTAAGCGGCTAGATTCGTTGGATATACTATATGCGAAAAAGTTTGCTCCGGTTGTGTGTTGTGTTCTCAATACCTGCTTCAATTGCAGAAAATCTATAGCGAGCAATTGATGGCATGCTGGTCCCGATCTCGTCATTGCTTTGTGTGGTATGCCGCTCGGAAATGCTAAAGTATCAGCGCAAATGCTATTGCTCAAGGTCGCTCAAAGCTTTTCCTGTGTCAAGCTTAGCTCTCGATCTCGGGTAGTTACTTGACACTACCTCATGCGATCTTTACGTCCTGCGATGGGGATCAACACAGCAAGCACCTCACGCTGATGTTCAGAGACAAGTATGGCTACTCCTGGCGAATTGACAAATTCCATATATCACTT
>JAASGX010000718.1:0-15233 GCA_023334415.1 Phytopythium chamaehyphon | reverse complement strand
CTCACTCATGGATGCTGCAGTCGAAGAAGTGCAGAAGTCTTGAGCTGGCGTGGACGCATCGGTTGATAAAGATGTCACTCTGCGGTCGGGAAATCGCTTTCAAGGGCGCGATGTTACGTTGACACTGTAGTTAGCTTTGGATAGTTTTATGTAATGGCTTTCTTCGCAAGGCGAGTTTCACGGATCTCCCCACGACGAAGAAGTAGATCAGCCCGATCGACGTAAGGCGAGCCAGCATTAACCTGAAAAAAATGTATGCGATCACTCAAGTTGAACACCAAGCACAGTGTGAGCGTGCCCAGTGCCAAGGGCCAAGGTCACCTGCACCCTAAAGACGGCTGTACACTACGGTGCGCTCGTCCTCACGACAGTGAACGAACGGCCTGCAATGAAGATACTAGGAAGTTACTGCCTGAAGGCACATATTAGCACTACGTTTCCTACACCTCGATCGCCTGTTGGCCCCTGAAGACGCAGCAGTGCTGCGTCAAGCAACTCCCCGTACTACCGGCTTCTCCTGTTTTGCCCTGAGAAGAACCGGCGGTCAGCGGCGCTCCCGAAGGAGTCGTCCCCTCCCTCTTACAAGGTCGGAACCACCCGGCACCTGGCAAAAGCCAACGTGCTAGTGGATGGGCTGAGAATTCAAGGAAGATAGGAAAATTGTTTGTTGGTGGAGCTGCGCGTGGGGTCGCTCGAACACGCCCTTGGCTTGAGGATGCACGACCTGTCGGATAAACTGAGGGCGTTCAGGATCTTGGTCAGTTGAAATTCAGGATTCTTGGCCGTATCTACGAGTATGGTCGAGTGCTCCGATCCGGTTGCGCAGAGTGTAGATGATTTTGTTGACGACAACGTCCCCACATTGGTGATGCACGCAGCCTCGCAGAACAGGCGAAGCAGTATACCCATAGCAATGCTTGGCAAAGTCGTTCCTTGCTGGTCAAGAGCACGCCGTGAACCTCTCGAGCCCCGCAATTCCTCTTCCGCTACCGCTCGCGTGCGCGCCGGGTAGCCACACATGGCAGCTACTTCGACTGGCTTGTTGTTCGCCATACTCCTTCGTGGCCTTGAAATCAAATACTCTGGTAGTGCCGCCTCGAAAGGGGCTGGTGGCTCGCTGCCTGGCCCCAGGTCGTAAGCCGGGAAATGCGGCCGCTTGGACTCCATCTTGCAAATCGCCGACTCAAGGCAGAGAAAGTTGAGGATCAAAGGCTGCGGATCGGAGCCGCCGGGCCGCTGCCAGCCAGTCCTTTATGCCTTTATGCAGCTGTGGGAGCCGGCGAAGAGCGAAGCTGCAGAAACGACGGTCACTACCAATGAACAATGCGGACTCGGCATGTTAGATCCGTTTGAAGGCCGCAAACGTCGGCGTCGATGCAGTATAGCCAAGATGGTGATGCCAGAGTTCCAGGATGAAGCACAGCATTGGAGAGTGCATTTTCGTAGCTGGTATGTATGGTTTGCGAAGTTCGATATGAGGCCAAGTTGCGCCATGAATTACAATTGATCAAACCCAATTCAATCATGTAAAATGACACTACCCTTCGTCAGCTGGACATAGATTTGAGAAGACCCGCTTCTCGCATCAGCTCGTAGAAATGGCCCTCGCCACGAGCAACCAACTGCTTCGGAGACGCGAACGCGATCACCTTCCCGCCATCCAACACCAACACACGGTCCGAGTCTAAAATCGTGTCCAAACGATGCGCGATCGTCAACACCGTAGACTCCTTGAACGCACTACGAACCACGTCCTGCAACTTCTGGTCCGTCTCGTGGTCGATCGCTGCCGTCGCCTCATCAAATACCACTATCTTCGAGTTACGCAGCAACGCGCGAGCCATACACAGCATCTGGCGCTCGCCCACACTGAAGTTCTCGCCGTTCTCCTCCACCAGCAACAACAACTTCAATTCGTCCGACGATACGCGCACTCGCAGACCCACTTGGTCCACAGACCACCACAGCTCCTCGTCACTGAACTCGTCGAACGGATCCAGGTAGCTGCGCAGCGAACCCTTGAACAGTACTGGGTGCTGCGGGATGATCGAGAGTCGCTCTCGCAAGGTGGAGAGACCAAGCTTGCTGATGTCGACGCCGTCGATGGAGATAGATCCGCCTGCGAGCTCGTTGATACGGAATAGCGCCATGGTGAGGCTGGATTTACCAGCTCCGGTACGACCGACGATGCCAATCTTATAGCCACCAGGGACAGAGAAGCTGACGTCATGTAGCACGAGATTAGCTCGGGAACGGTATCGGAAGCTGACTTGGTTGAACTCGATTGATCCGAATGATGGCCACGGAGTATTACCGTGGACAACAGCATCGTCTGTTAAGCATCGTGATGGCTGTTCTTGTTCGATGTTCGTGTATTCACTCATTCTCTCTGGGCTCACCATCATCGGCTCTACTCGAGCAAGCGCCTGCACCAATCGCTCCAAACCGTCCGAGACCTTGAGCGCGTAAGAAAACGCCAAACCAACAACAGCAGCCCCGAGGACATGCCGTAGCAGTACGAGCGACATGGTGACTACACCGACAAGCAGTGTCCCAATAAGCTGAATGCGCACCGAAAACCACTGCGAAACGCAGATTTGCGCATACCATACGCGATTGTTTCCATCTAGACGCTCACTGTGAATGGCGAGGAAACGCGTCACCTGACCCGAGCCAAATGCGCGGATGATACTTGCACCGTCCACAGACTCGGAAAGATGGTTGAGAACAGGAGCTTGGGTTGTCTTGACCAGCCGCTGTAGCTCACGGGCAGGTCGGAGGTAAAATTCGGCGAATTGGTAGTAGAGATACACCACAGGCAACAATAGCAAGCCTTGCCACCTAATTACGAGTGCAGCAGTAACTGCGCTGCACCCAACGACAAACACATTCGAGCTCGTCCAGCTGAAAAGTGGCGGGATGTCCGAGTCAACAACAGATACGTCACTTCCGTAGCGGGTAAGAATACGACCGATTGGATTTTCATCAAAGAAGCGCAATGGTGCGTGCAACAACGCCAGTGTCATTGCGTCGAATAGCTTTCGCGCAGCTGCAAGCCCGAAAATCGCAGTGAAGAGCATGCGAAGGAATATCATCGCTGCTCCCCCGACACCCAACAGAGCATAGATTGTAAGGCGGTGCGATGTCGAAGGTACAGACGTCGCCGACGAAGCTTTGATGCTATCATTCGACCACGACCCAACCCAGAAATCACCTGCGATTGTGAACGCTTGCCACAGCACGCATGTCATGATAAAGAGAACGACCACTGGCCATCTGCCGACTGCATCGTAGTATGCACGAAACACATGCTCGCCAACGTGACCATCGACTCGTTGCTCCTCCTCAATAAGTGTTCCGTCTCGCGTTGCCGCAGCGACTTCCAAAGACAAACGGCTTGAGCTGCTTCGACGCATCAATCGGTTATCCTCGTAAGGCGAAATCAGCTCCAGTTCGTCCTCTTCATCGTCACACCTTTCTTTCTTGATCCCACCATAGTCGTCTTTGATAAGTAGCTGATTGACCTCACTCCATTGGAGATTTTCAACGTGTCCAAGCTTGATCCGAGCAACTCCATTCACCCCAGGCTTTGTCAATGGTGACACGAGTGGCTCGTACTCAATTCGCTCATCAACATGATGGGTCTGCATAACACCTTCGCCTGCACTATGAATGGTGACTGCGTGTGTAATCAGTGGGGAAGAGATAATCTCAGGATTGTGCGTGACCAAGATAATCGTCTTGTCGCGCAACAAACCGAGCAAACACTTGTGGAAAATCTCATTCTGCACCATTGCGTCAACTGCAGCAAGCGGCGCATCCAACAAGTAAATGTTGGCATCGGTGTAGCAAGCACGAGCAAGCGCGACTCGAGCCATTTGTCCACCGGAAAGATTCACACCGCGCTCTCCGATCTCCGTGTACTCTCCGGCTGGGAGCAGCTGCAGATCTATCGTCAATGCACACGCGTCAACAACCTTGTCGAACTTTTTTTGGTCGAACGGTTTGCCGAACAGAATGTTGTCACGCAGAGTCATGTTCTGAATCCACGGCTGCTGCGAGCAGTAGGCAATCGACCCGCCGACAAACACCGAGCCACTTCGCTTGGTCATTTCACCAAGAATGGCTGAACACAGCGACGACTTGCCGCATCCAACAGAGCCGTGCACAACGTAGAAGTCTCCAGCGTTGACTTGGAGGTTGATGTTTTGAAGTACACAAGTAGTCAAAGCATGACCGTCATTTTCGTCGTCCCACAAAAATGAACCACCTCGGATCTCGACCATGACATCACGCTGCACATGAGTGGTGACCAGTTTTGAGTCACTTTTGCTGCTTCGTCTGTCAACGATGCTGGGATCAAGCTCAGGCATCTCAAGGAACGCAGAAATGCGCTCCAGAGCAACCATCGCTTGGATAAGCATTGACAAAATGGTGGCAATCTGACGCATCGGCCCTTGAATGAGCTGGAACAGTGCAATGCTTGTGAAGACGATAGCTGGAGTGAGCTGGTGGTGGAGAACGCCAACATGCACGCCGAAAGACGCGATGCTGATGAATACGGGCATTCCCCAGAGCATGACAACGCTGAGGCATGCAATCAATCTGCGCTTGAAGAGATCGCGCATTTCAACAGCTCTTGTCGCTTGAATCTGGCCCAGGAATCGTTCTTCCCACGCATTGAACTTGACAATGCTGATAGCCTTGAACACCTCTGTTACCTTCTTCATCCGTACGTCCTTGCTATTGCGGTAGACTCGCTGGAATTGAATAATGAACTTGGAGATCCAGTGGTTGATGTACAACGCTGCCAGGATAACCGCTATCCCAGCAAACGCAGCGACCCCCAGCACCTCGTACAGCATGGCGCTGACGATGGTTATCTGCAGCGGCATGAGCCAGGCCTGGTGCAGCATGTAGGCGATGCCCATGATGGCGTCGCAGTCGGCCGTGTACAGGTTGGTGATCTCGCCCGTGGACTTTTGCTTGTGCGCGCCCGCGCTCAGCCGCAGCGTCTTCTGGAACATGAGCGTCTTGAGCGCCGCCGTGAGCTGCACGGTGATGTTGGCCGCCTCGAGGCTCCCGTAGTTGTCGGCCAGCGCGAGCACGCCCTGCGCGAGCACGAGCAGCGCCACGGCCGTGAGCGCGCTCCCGGCGGTGGCCGCGTCCTTGTCGCCGCTGAGCGTGCCCCGGCCGGTCTCCCGGTCGAGCTCGCTGAGCGCCGAGACGACGAAGCGCAGCACGACGGGCCCGAGCAGCGAGCAGGCCATGGCCAGCAGCAGCGCGAGCCCCGCGACCGCAAACTGGGCGCCGTAGCAGGCCACGCAGGCGCGCGCGACGGTCCCGCGGCGCCCCAGCGCGCGCCCGAAGCGCCGTGCGGCTTCGTCCGCCTGGAACGGCGCGAGCAGCGGCCATGCGTCGCGCTTGCTGAGCTGCCGGCGCTGGGCGCGCGCCATGAGCGGCGTGGCCCAGCGCAGCAGCAGCCGCGAGCCGAGCCGCGCTGAGCCCTGCGGGTGACCCGCGGCGGCGGCGGCGCCCGCGAAGGTCGCGTAGGAGCCCGCCATGGCTCGTCTCGGGGGGGGGAGCAACTTGATGTTGACCCTGATTTGTGTACCCAAACAGAAAGTCGCTGGCTGCCCTTTAGAAATAATTGGTTTTCGTGAGTGAGGATTTACCGAAGTATCATTGATACAGCGCATGGAATACCGGTACGTTTTTGGTATGTTGAAGTGCACGGGTCCATGCCTTTTCAGCGAATCCGATCGTGCCACTTAGCTGATCACCTCTCCCATTGGCCAGAACCCGAATCCTGCACTTTCGGGGCAGTGCATGCCGTCGTGAGCCGCGCCGGTGCCTCGCTCGCGTCCTCGCGCTTCCCCTGGGCTCCTGCTCGCCCGCGCGCCTGCACGAGCGACTGCATCTGCTCCTCCCGCGTCTGCGCGTGCGCTTCCCGCCCCCATCGAGCCATTTCCGGCCTCTAGAAGCCCCGCGGAAGCCCCAAAACCGGCCTCGCCATGCATTTCTGCAGCGGACCGCCGCGCTCGTTCGCGCCGCCCGTCGGAGAGTCCGCGGACGGCCTGGCGCTGGCACTGCACCCGTCGGCGCTCGTGTTCGCGCGCGTGTCGGCGTCGCTCGTGTCGCTGTGGGCCACGCCGGACCTCGCGATCGGCGGCCAGCGGCTGCTCGCGACCTGCGCTCGCAGCCAAGGTGACGCTCCGGCCGAGGCGTTCGCGGCCGACGGCGGCTGCGACGAGCTGCACGCGCTCTGGGCCGTGTGGCTCAGCGGGGACAGGCTCGCGGTCGTGCAGAAGGGCGCGGCCACCGTCGAGTTCTTCGCGTTCGAGGGGCTGCGGGCGCTGCTGGACGCCGCAGCGTCGCCCCACACGAGCCTCCCGCATGGAAATGGAGAGAAGGGAGCCACGTTCAACCCCAACGGCGACGCTGCAAGCTCTGACGCGCCTGAAGGCGACGGCAAGGAGGAGGCTGGCGGAGCCTCGGGGCTTACTGCGGCTAAGACAGTGCTGCGCGGAGCCCTCGTCGAGCAGTACAGCTTGAACCAGGACGAGGCGCCCGACAGCGATGTCGCGACTGCAGCTAGTGGGATTCCCGGCAGCAAGTATTTGTTTGTGGGCATGGCGAGCGGGATCATTACTGTCGTGGAGGTCGCTGCGAGTGCCGACGGAGGCTCGGTCAGCGGTGGAGCGAGCTCGTGGTTTGGTAGCAGCGATTCCGGGACCAAGATTTGGAAGATCGACGTTCTCCCACATCTCGTAGCTCGACCTGCCGAGGGTGAACCTGAAGGTGAATCAGGCCCATCGGGGCCGCCGTCGTGCTATGTGCTCTCGTGCGCGTCAGCCGATCCTGCTGCACACGTGTCATCGTTGTATTTAGTGGCGTGCTTTGAAGGCGGCAAGTGTTTCATCATGCTGCTATCACCACTTGCCAGGACGATTGAGCAACTGCTGTCGCTGGTCAATACGGAGCGCGAATCCGATGCGTCAGGCTGCAACGGACGGTGCACAATGGCTACTCTGGATAGCACCGGTTCCCGACTCGCACTCGGTTGGTCTGATGGCGGAGCTTCCTTGTTCCAGCTCTCTTTGCAGCAAATTTCTGAGCGCTCGGCTGGCGCACGCAAGCCAAGTAACCCGTCATCACCAGCCCCTACATTAACCCTGGAACCAATTCGTGAGCTGAGCTTGGGGGCTTGGGGATACAGCAAAGAAGATGTCGGTGGCGTGACTAGCCTCGCATGGACGAGCGATTCTCGGAGTGTGGCAGTTGGATACGAGCTGCGAGGCTTCTCACTCTTCTCGACCGATGGTTGCCGGCTGATGTCAACCTTGCCCCAGCATAACCAGGCACGCCCAGAGGGAACAAGTGGTCTCGCTATGAAGGAGGCCTGTGCTTTTGGAGTCAGTGATTTGATTTGGTCACAAGAGAGCTACAGTCTCATTGTTATTCCTCGCGGACGCCAGCGAGTAATCAGCGTTCCAGTCACGAGGAAGAAGGAGCCCCAACTCGACCAACAAGAGTTGAGCGAACCCATTGAGCATCTGAAGCCAACACAGTTGTACGCTGAGTACTCGGTAGACCTACTGAAGGACAAAGATGGCTTATGCCTGTCACTGACTGGCGCCCCAGGTCGCTGTGGTGCGTGGGTTCGCAGTGAGAATAGTTTCACGAAGCGCGCCAACAATGGTGGGGCTGGGCCTGCTGAGGCGTCTGGTCTCATCTTTGGTGGAGATCTGCTTGTTGGTATCAATGGCGATTTAGATGTTGTCAACCACCCGTTTGAAGATGTCATCCACATGCTGAAGGAACTCCCACTGGACGAACAAGTGACGCTCTCATTGCTTCGCATCGACTGGGAGCGCGTGTTTCCCCTTGCTGTTGAAGCGCTTGCATCGGAGGAATTCCTGAATATTCATAATATCCAGCTTCTTGCAGACGAAGATCTTTGCATTCGAGAATATGGGCTGCGCAAGCAGGCTCTTGATGGGGACTGTGACAGTGAAGAGCGACCACCGCTGCTGGAGTTTGAGCGACGTGCAAAATTCCACGGTTGGGAATCAATGCAAGGCACCCCGAGATTTGTGGCGGTGCACAAATACCTCAAGTTGCTCTTTGCTTTGTTTCCGGTCTGGAGTCCTCGCCATATCATAAGCCTGTTGTGCGACTTTGGAAATGAACTCGCGCGTCAACGTCGCGCTGCTCAAAGACAAATGGAAGATGAGCGCCGAGGACCTGAGACGTCCATCAAGCGTGTGCCAGTTCGTGAGCGCAGTCCGATGGCTTTTACGGAGTTTGATTTCGCGAAGACTGTGCCGCTGGCTGGTGGCAAGTCATCTCAGCTACTTTTGCTCGAGCGCGCTGCTATGCGCCTTGTTGCAGCTCCGACCCTTGATGACCCATGTGCCTTGACATCGTGCGCAACCTGGGGTGTTCCGCCCGAGTTTGAAGCAAAGTGCAGCCCGCTGCGGCTAGTGGCTGTGAGCGCGAGCGGGAACCAGATCGCAATTGCGGGGCAGCGAGGATTTTGCTTACTCAATCTTCTCACTGGAAAGTGGCGGATGTTCGGAAACGTGAATGACGAGCAGGATATGATGGTGTACGGCATGATTTGGGCTGACGAAGATGCCATCATTGTCAACTACTCTCGAGCGTCCGAGTCGCACCGTACTCTGCATCTGCAGGCGTACCCTCGCAACCACTTGGACGAAGACTCGGTGTTGGACCAGCTCGAGTTTACCCGAATGGACTACTACGACGCGAGCGGGAAACACAGTGAGAGCGATGGAACCTCCGGGCAAAAGCCGCCGCCTTCGTCATCAAGTGAGGCACCGGTGATGGACTCGCATGTGCATGACAGCTTCTTTACAATGGAGACAGATGAGTCTCAATCGCGCCTCTTTTGTGTGTCGCAGCGAGAGCTCTGGTATTTCCACATGCAGATTGCTGGCAGTGTTCGCACGAACGATTTGCGTCTAACGTTGCGCCTCAAGCGCCAAGTGCCGCTACCGTCGCGCATATTGGGAGACGCACAGCGATTTTTGCGAACGCAGCGCTCACTCTCGGACTTCGTGGTGCTACCTCGGTATCTCCACATCTCTGACAAAACTGCAAACGGCAAGCCGCATCTTCCTGGACGCCATCGGACTCAAAGCGACAACACCGATGACGAGACTGAAGAAGGTGGTTGGTTCCTAGGCATTGTCAACATGTTGGTTGGGGGCGAAGTGCCAAACCAATATGCACCAGAGGAGGTGCTCCCACGCTTTGCGTTCTTGGACGTTGCGGGAGATGTCATGGTGTGGGACCCGGAAGACCGCTCGCAACGACTTTTGTGCTCGAATGTAAGCAAGATGGCACGGATCATTGTGACGCCTGAAGAGTGTGCTTCGTGGCCGACGGCGTGCCGCCTCATTTTTGGACTGTATGGACCCGATGGGATGAAGATTTGGCTGCCGCTGCTGGATGGAGTATACCTTACTCAGTCTCGCGCATTCGATGCCGACGAGCGCCGTCTCAAGACGTTCCTTGCGTGCCACGATCCTCTGCGAGCCAAGACTTACGAGATTGAGTTCGGCACTGCACCTGCTACAGCTGAGCTCTATGACCAGGTTGTGCGCGAGTACGGTATCGTGTTGGAGCAGTTTTCACAGCCTTCGAATTCTTCCAGCGTCGATGATGGCCCCTACAACCTGCGTGGTTGCGTTGCGACGGTGGACGACCCGATCGCGGTCGACGGAATGCTGCGCTTTGACTCGGATGTCAAGGTCGCGGGCGTGCAGCGTGCGTTTGGGCTGCTTGTTGGTCTCTCACAGGACGTGTATGTCCCGTCCGGAGTCTCTCTCCCGTGTTACGACGTGTTTGCGCGCGTGCAGCCCGTGTTCCATACGCTGCTCTGTCTGCTCGTGCAAAATGCACAGCTAGAATGGGCGACGCAGGTTCTCAGCGCCGTCCGTGGCCACTTTGCGCTCTCGACGCCCACGCAGGAGCTGTTCCTGCACTCGATGCTCGAGTCGTGCTTTTCCAAAAAGTGTAGCGAGGACAAGCTTCGTCAGGCGATCGATTTGCTGCGACCAGCAGCAGCAAGCGACGGATCGTCCATTTTGAGTGGCGCCGACACCGCCGACATTGAAGAGTACTGCGAGATTGTGGCTCACGTGGCGCGCAAGAGCGAGCCTTCGCGGCTGAAGATGCTGTTCCCGGCGGCTGGAGACCCGCTGGACTTGATGGCGAGCTGCCAGCAGCGGTCCGAGCTCCGCACGGCCGCCAACTTCTTGCTCATCCTCGACGAGTGTTCGACGGCGTCGACGTCTTCTAACTCTCTGCGAGCCGCAGGCGCCGCAGCTCTCGTCGCTCAGTGCGTGGAGCACGAGGAGTGGACTTTAGCACAGCACGTGGTTCGCGTCGCTCGCGAGTGGGGAGGTGCGCCTAGCGACGAAGAACCGGACGCGCGCAGCATGGATGAGCACCTGGCAGCTCTGGCCCTGGAGAACCTGGCTCGCGGCGAGTTCGAGCGCGTCGCGCGTAGCGTGGAGGAGCTGCAGGCGAAGCTGCCGCCGCGCGAGTCTCCGCCGTCGCTCGAGGACCCGGAGGTCGTGGCGAGCGTGCGCGAGCGGCTGCTGACCGTGTTCATCCGCGCCAACAAGCGCCGCCAGATGTGGTGCGTCTATCGATCTCTCTCTTTCTCTCTCTGTTTCTCTAGCTCTGTCGCCATGGCCACGGCCACGTGTCTGACCTTCGGTGTGTGTGGTGACGACAGGATTCTGCTGCAGGCGCTCGCCGAGGCGCGCTACGACGCGTGGGCCGCGCTGGTCAAGCGCGTCATGGACGAGTGACGAAAGTGACGAGCGAGCGCATAGAGCGTGGTGACTACGCCCAGTGACGTGGCCACTGACGCACATGTGGACAGCACGTTGAAGTCCCAGCGGCTCCGCATGCATTGCTGGCACGATCCCCGCAGTCACGGTGAACGATCGAGAGCTCGCCACGCAGCCAGAAGATGCGGCGTCACACGTCACACGTTGCAGTTTGTTTCTTATTCTTCTTTTGCGCGACGGGCGCAATTAGACTCGACAGGCGGTGTTTTATCGTTAAATCAGTTCTTGGTGAAGGTGCTGTATAGAGAGAGTACTCATTGCAGTGAACTTTTGGATTTGACAACATTTGGGGGCTGTCAAAAATCGAATCGAAACGACACGAAACGCCCCGACAACTGGACGAAGGAAACGGCTGGCACCTGTGACGTGCTCGATCTTAGTCGCCGTACCGTACAGTGCAACTACAAGTTCACCCTGCTGGGCTCATTAGGCGGCGCGTGCTAATGACCGGCCGCTTTGCCAATTGTGACCGGCCTGCTGGCTCGACGGAGGTGTTCATGCCAATGCAATTTGCTGATCAAAGCTGTTGTTTGTTGTTGTAGTTGTTGTGTGTTGTTGTTACAGGCCATCTACGTTCACGCAGCACATGCAGGGAGGCGGCCGCTCCGATATGATGATACACGCCGCTCTCTCGGTCTAAAATGGGGATCTGTCTACTTAGTGCTGGCCGTTGGCGGCCATGCACTCGAGCGGCAGCAGCGCGAAGGCGCGGCCCGCGGCCGTCAGCGACGGCGACTGCGGCGGCTGCAGCTTGGGCGTGTGGGCCAGCATGGTCATGGCCGTTGCGGCAGAGACCACCGAGAGGTTGCGCTTGGCCTGGGCGCGGGCCCGAGCTCGCTCCTCGCGGATCTGGCGCGCCTGGTCGCGGGAGATGGCTCTCCAGCGGCCGCCGTCGGTCGCCGGGGCCTGCGCGGCCGTCGGCAGCTTCTTGGCCTTGAGCAGCCGGTAGGGCCAGACGATGCCCAGGCGGCGGCAGTTGCGCTTGATGGTCACGGTGGCCACGCCGAGCTGCGCGGCGGCCTCGCGCTGCGACATGTGGAAGTACTTGGCCATCTCCTCGGTGGTGAAGTCGAAGACCACGCGCGACTTGCGCGCCTTCTTGGCGCTCGCGAGCCCGCCGTTGGGCGACAGCGCCGGCTGCTGCTGCTGCTGCTGCTTGTGGCACATGGAGGCCGCCGGGGGAGACATGCTGGCCCACTTGCTGCTCAGCGACTCCATCTGGAACACCTCGGGGTGGCTCGAGAGCTGCAGCGGCCGCAGCGCCGGCGAAAACGTGGTCGCGTAGGACGGAAGCATGGTGGTGGTGGTCGTGGTCGTCGTGGTGGTGTCGAGCTTGTAGCTTGTAGCTTTAGCGGAGTGAGCTTGTAGCTGCAGCAGACTGACTGGCTCGGGGCGGACCTGGCAAGTTGCGGAATGAGCCAAGCAGGCAGCCGGCCGAACCGAGCAGCGCAGCCGGTGGAGACGGAGCCGAGCCCAGCCCCGAGTGGGTACAGTACATTTCTATTCTTCTACGGTACGCGCCGGAGCGGCTTGTGGCTGACCGCCGTCCCCTGATTCGCGTCATGTCCAATCAGCGCGCGCCCCGAACGCTACGGTATCAAAGTCGTTGCGTTGTCTGCGTTGTCTACAGTGCTGTTGCAACAGGAAGCACGCGTCTTATTCGGCGCACTTTTGCTCGCTGCTGCCCACATGGGCTGGCCCCAGTGAGATGCAGGCAAACGCTTGCTGTGTGGGTCTACCGCTGTCTATAGACAGGAACGCGTTGCAGTGTACCGTACATTTCGGCCCACGAGGTTCGGAATTTTCGGTTCAGCGCCGCTCCGACACGTCAAAATTTAGCATTTCGACACATCCTGCGCAGCGCTTGAGTATACATTTTTGACACCACCCAAACTCTGGGTTGCGGTGCGCCAATCAGGGAGCGGAGACCGTGGGCTACGCTTGCAGGCCAACTCGCCCGCTTCTGCCGCAACCGCGCGCTTCGAATGGAAATGAGGCGTTCGTAGTGCTCGCCCTCGCGGCAAAGCCCGCAGTAACTCGCGACGACCGCGCGACGGACCAGAAAGCCGCGGTCTACGTTCGGGACCCGAGCAGTGTCTGGAACCGCGCTGTGGCGGCTTGGAATGTGTCATGGCAATAAAGCTGCCATCTCCACTCGTCTCCGAGTTGGTTTTGGGGCCAGAAGGCTGGCGCGTGCCAAGCCGGACAAGTGAACATGAGTAACCTTCATTCGGACCCGTGGCGCCCTGACACCCGCGTGGAAAATCCACGCTCGACACCGACGGGGCTGATGGATTCGCGGCCCAAAGCAGCTCCCGCTTGCGGCTGTCGCGCAGTACGCGGCGGGATCTTCCGCACTCCTGTCACCCACGCTTGACGTCAAGATGCAAACGCGTACGAGGCCTATAGCTAGCTTCGCCGACGGCGACGACGAACACGTAAGTGGAGATCCGAACCTTGTCCCAAATCAGCAGTCGTTATTTTTTGGCTCTTTGCAGGAAGGGCGCTACGCGTTCCACCCAGGTTCGCCGAAGCGTGCTTGGAAGCCTGTCCAGTGGGCGTTTGGCGTGTTCGCAAGGCAATGCGAGCTCAATCTCAATGCGCAATGTGGCCTAAAATCTTGCTCGCACATCCAGCAGCAGCTTTGCTCCCTCAACGAAGTATCCTATGCAGGTTCAACGAGTATCTTTTACAGCTGACGAGGTATTCAACCACCTGGCAAAAGGATCGGGGCCTTGAGGGCCGCTGCGGGCTGCAGTGCACCTCTATTTGCACCTCCAGAGTATCATTTATTTTGTCTCAATATCTCAAAGCGCGCCACTGCTGCTTTTGCGGAATTGGCACGCACGATGATTTTCTTTCGAGCTGCCTCACCACCAAACTAATCAAAAAAAGCGAGGGTGATTTCGCCAGCACTTCGTCCGCCAGGGACCAAGCCTTGGCTGCTATTCATGCCACGCAGGTCAAGATTTGCCGCATTGTTATCCATGCGCGCCATGGTCTGTCCGTGTCGGCCTCGGACGGGCTCGCGATCATGAGGTCCGTGGCCAAGGCAATCGTGCGTGCGAGGGCCTGTCGCGGCAGCTTCCTTGACGCCGAGGACCGGGCTCCGATATGGAAGAAAAGGCATAGAAACGGCCCCCAGAAGAACCAACAGAGCCACCAAACATCTCTCGCCTGTCCTCGGTGGCGGCCCCAGTTGGTGTCGTCGCTCTAGACCCGCCAGCTTCCAGAGCTCCAAAGAGTCCAGACTTGTGACGGTGGCATCTCCAGCTCCTGCTCCAGAGCTCCAGCTTCGGCTCCGTCTTATTCGGCAGTGTCGAAATTCGAGCGCCGAATAAAAGTAGTCGACCGCCATTCAGACGGTGCGTGCACCCGGGGTGGACGATTCGTCCAAGACGAACCCATCTCGGCAGTGTTCAGCTCCGATGTACGGTCCAGTGCCACGGTTCGGTATCCGATGCCACTCCACTCGCTGCAACTGGAGCTGCTGCTGCCACGAGGGCCACGATGCGAGTTCGGGACGGGTGGCGAGGCGGACGGGTGGATCCGGTTGCTTGCTCCTCACGGACGCAGCGCATCCACCTCCGACATCCGGTTGAGTTGACAAGTGGCTCGCATCTGTTTGGTCGGAGTACCCGTTGCTGCCACGGCGTCGCATCTCCGGACTGCACTTTGCGCTCGACAGATGCGCTGCCGTCCAGCGTTCGACCGACCCCAGTGTCCACGGCAAGAGGACCAGACCACTTGACAGCTTTACAGGAGAAGTCACCGAGCCACGTCCGGCCATCGACGCGTGCCATTCGCCGCGGTGCTGCGCCGAGGCGTTCGTGACGCGTCCGCCTCGGCCCAATCAGAGCCGCTCGCGAGTGTCGAGACATTCGTCGATCCCGTCGGTGCCGTCGGTCCACCCGAGATGGTTCCTTCTCGATGATTTCCCAACTGACCACCTCACTCGTTCTCTCGTACTCTCGTTCTCTCGTTTGCTTGTTCACTGGTTTGCTCGCTCACTGGTTCACCAGAGAGAGGGACGCGCCGGGATCCATCCGCCGTGCAGATGGCGTTCGCGAAAGCGCATTGACGTGTACTGCCAAGAAGATAGGGTCCCGAAAATGAAGTTGAGGCAGGAAAGAGCAGGACAAGATTCGCATGTAGTCGAGGAGGTAGGAGGAGGATTCGGTCATCCTGAAGAGAACCCGTGGGCGGATGGATGGGTGTGGCAGACGGATAACGCAGATCCGCCGTCGGCTGAAGAGGAAGAGGAGAGAGGAGCGTGTTGCAATGTGGTGCATTTCTATGAGGAGAATCTCCTCTAGCTACAGTACCGCAATCGGACGGCCTCCT
>JAASGX010000717.1:0-15233 GCA_023334415.1 Phytopythium chamaehyphon | reverse complement strand
CCGGCGGGGCAGGCGCCGGGGGCGCCGCTGGCTGCGCAGAGCCGCGGCGCTTGCGCATGGCGTCGCCCGCGCGCGGGGTTCCGGCCGCGGCGCTCATGGCTCGGGGCGGAGCGGCAGCTTGGGTAGTGGCGAGTTGTTGCTTTTACCGCTGGTGGCTTTTCTGGTCGGAGAGGAAACCCGCGCCTGGTTGGCCAAAATACATCGCTGTCTATTTATGGGTTGATGCGGCCCGCATCACGCGGTAATACGTCCATGAGAGAGTGGCGGCGGCAGCCAAAACTGAGCTTGAGCTATCTTGCATGTGCGCGGTGATGGCCTGAAGGCTTTAGCCCTTGATCATCGTCGAATGCTGGTGGGTCACCGAGGACACACCTTAATCTCGTCCATTTCAACGGCGCCACTCGAGCGGTGCCAATGCGCATGGGCAGCGTAGTCATCGCCTACTTCGTACGCGTCTGTTGGTCCAGTTGGAGTTCTCGTCGAGTAGGTAGCTCTCAAGCAGCAACAACACCGTTGCCGAGCCCACTCACATGAGCTTGCGAAACGCCAGCACGTCATAGCACGCGTCGCACACGCGCGCGGGCTTCTGTACCTGGAACTTGGGGATCGCGATCTTGTTGCTCGAGCAGCTGTAGCACACGATGCGCCCACAGTGCCGGCAGTGGTGCTTGCGCATCGCCAGCCGGAACACGGCATGACACGACGCGCACTCGGCCACCTGGTCGTCGGGCAGCCACTCTGGCGGCTTTGACAAGTTCCGCAGCACTGGCACGAGCATCGAGCCTTGGTTGGTACTCTCTACAAGGTCAATAACGCTCCGCCCGGCTGCGTCCAAAAAGTGGACGAAGGCTCCTGCTGACACCAGCGCGATCGCGACTTCTTCGCTAGCACGTCCAACTGCGAGATGTAGAGCCGTGCTGCCGTCAAGGCTCTGGGTATGGATGATAGCCCCGTGCTCAATCTGTCCCATATTTCGTATCACGTTAGGAAATCATGAGGTCACCACGTCAAATCGAAAGCACGACCTACAAATATGTCGACGACCGATGCAGGGCCGCTTTGATGTGCACAAAACAAATGCAAAGGAGTGTAGCCAAACCAATTGGACATGTTCGGGTTCGCACCGTTCTCGAGTAAGAGTTGCAGCATCTTTTGACAGCGCTCAGACGGGCACATGGCGGCTAAATGCAGCGCTGTGTTCCCCTTGAGGTCGGCCATGTTGATGTCAAAGCCCTCTACTGCACCGTCGAAAGTTTCCTGGGGGCTGGCGCCTCCGTCAATTAACTCCCCGTTTGCAATGCTTTCACCCTTTTCTGGTGTCGGGTTGAAAGTCTCATTCTCGTGGAGCAGCACTAGTGCCACAGCTGTGTGACCATTCGCAGCAGCATGGTGGAAAGCATTTTGCCCTTGATCATCCAAAATATCCTGTTCTGTTCCGTGATGCAGAAGAAAATCGACGACATTCACGTCGCCATTAGCAGCTGCTACATGCAATGGAGTCCGACCTCTTCGGTTTGGGATGTTTGGGTTTGTCTTGAAGGATTCACTCAAAAGAACTTGGGCGGTCTCGAGGTTCCCTGCGCAGTGCAACGGGGTATTTCCATCCGAGTCTTGCAAATTGGCAGCCGCATTATGCCGCAGCAGAAGATTCACAACGGCACTATGACCTTTCCGACTTGCAATGTGTAGCGGAGTCTGAAGCCGACCAAATTCTGCTACAATTTCTTTATCCGCGTCCTGCAACTCCGACATTAGATTTACGTTGGCTTGAGCTCGATCTATCAAGATCTCACATTGCAATACATTCCCACTCGAGCAAGCCAGCAAGAACAGAGGTATCTTGTCTGTAAGATAGAAATATGGAGCATTCTCGTCCACCAAAAGCCGCCGGATGATGGCGTCGTTCCCAGTTTTCAGCGCGGCCACCAGTGGTAGATCCGTCTCATCGTTCTTGACAGACTCGAGGGGTTCGCCAAGCCGTAGAAGCTCATTCACCACGCGACCTAACTGATACCGGATCGCCACCACAAGCGGGGTATCGGAACGCTGCCGCAATAATTCGCAAATGCGCTCAGTCGAGCATTGCTTGCCCGTATCCGTGTGCAGCAGCACTTCAAACTCGCGATCGGAGACGACCTTGAGGCGGGCGACGCACCGGCTCTGCAGCTCTGCCACGGATTGCATGCTCTCATCAAGTCCGCGGATCTCATCAGGCCGAGTCGTGGGATTATCATCAAAGTCACTGGTGGAACCGATGGAATCCCGCGTTATTGCTTCGTCTGTAGGTCGCTTGTTGCTGTCTCTCCTCCGCGCGCTCGGCGGGTGCAGCGCAATCATCTTGTCGGTAAACACCAGTAGGCTAAACACTTGTCGGAGTTGTTGCGCGTCAGTCCGTTTACTAGGCGTGCTGTCGTTACAAACAGAGGCAAGATGCTTCTCCTCCACCGAGCCGTCGAGTGGCTCGCTCGGCACACACACAAACTCTTGCAGATCCAGCAGGCGCGCGATGCTGCGCACGCAAATGTCTACGAGCGCGGGCACGGCGTAGATGAAGGCCGCGCGCAGCAGCTGCTTCCAGAAGGCGAGGGCGTCGGCGCCAGCCTCGCCGAGCCTGTCCTGCGGCGCCGGCACCTGGTTGGTGTACAGGAACCGGAGCAGCGTGAAGAAGACACGGTAGGGCGTGTCCTGGATGTGCACGCGCAGCGGGAAGCGCACGTGGCCGGGCACGTGGCTGCTCTTGGAGCGGCGCAGCGCCTCGTGGAACGCGCCGCTGCGCATGGCCAGCACGAGGCGGTGCGCCGGGATGAGGTGGTCCTCGCTGGCACCTGTCTCGCTGGCGGCCGCAGCCGCGGCGGTGGCGGTGGCGGTGGCGGTGGCGGTGGCGGTGGCGCCTCCGTCGGCCGCGCCGCCGTCGGACGAGAAGACGAACAGCACGTCGCTCAGGTGGTGGTTAGCGAACAGCCGCTTGACCTGCAGCAGGTCGAGCGCCAGCGCCTCGTCCGAGGGCTCCAGCGAGGGTGGCGCCATCCTGGCAAGGTGAAGTTCTCGCCAAGCGAGAAAAACACGTCTCCCATCTGCACACGAAGTTCCGGACCGTGGCAAAGATTTTTACTTATTTCCGAGCACCCGCCACCGTCATTCGGAAATATTCGGTTTAGGGGCAACGCAGGGGGCCGTGGAAGGGATGGCGGAGGCTCAGAGCATGGAGATGCTGCGCGGGTGCCTGGAGCAGACGCTGTCGCCGTTCGCCGACACGCGCAAGGGCGCCGAGGCGTACCTGGGGGAGCTCGCGAAGCAGCCCAACTACGTGCTGCAGCTGCTGCGCGTGCTCGAGAGCGCGGGGGAGAAGCACGAGGTGCGCCTGGCGGCCGCGCTGCTCTTCAAGAACTTCATCAAGCACAACTGGGACCCCGAGAAGGAGGGCTGCGTGCCGCAGGCCGAGAAGGACGTCGTCAAGCAGCACCTCGTCGAGCTCATGTGTCGCATGCCTGAGGTCATCCAGAAGCAGCTCATTGAGGCGCTCTCCACCATCGGTGAGTATGACTTCCCGCGCCAGTGGGACGCACTGCTGCCGCAGCTCGTGCACAAGCTGCAGACCGAGGCCGACTGGCAGGTGCGCATCGGCGTGCTCATGACCGCCAATACCATCTTCAAGCGCTTCCGCAACGTCTTCAAGTCGGACGCGCTCTTCGAGGAGCTCAAGCACTGCCTCGACGTCTTCCAGGTGGGCCTCTGACGCTGTACAGACGACCAAACCTATAACAGTGCACTAACTCTCCACCCTTGCTACTTGTTGATGTCCGCAGGAGCCGCTGCTGCAGTTCTACAAGCAGACAGGCGTCCAGCTGCGTGCTCCCGGCGTCGCCCTGAAGGAGCAGCTCCAAATCATCGCTGCGCTGCGCTTGATGAGCCGCATGTTCTACTCGATCAACTGGCAGGACCTCCCCGAGTACTTCGAGGACCACATCGGAGAGTGGATGCAAGAGTTCCTGTCGTATTTCAGCTACGAGAACCCTGCGCTAGTGGACAAGGATAACGAAGACGAACCGGATCCGATCGACCTGCTGCTGGTTGCGATTGTGGAGAACATCAATCTGTATGCCGAGAAGTACGACGAGGAGTTCAAGCCGTTCCTGCAAAAGTTCACCGAGGTCATTTGGCACCTCCTCTCGAAACGCATCACGCTGCACCCAAAGCACGATGATCTGGCCGCCAAGTGCATGAAATTCTTGACTGCCATTGCGTCACGAAGCTTTAACCGCGGCCTTTTCGAGTCGCCGCAAGTTCTCACAGAGCTGTGCGGCATTGTTGGGACCAACCTGCAGCTGCGTTCATCCGACGAAGAGTTGTTCGAGGACAACCCGATGGATTACATTCGCCGTGATATTGAAGGCTCGGACGGCGACAGCCGAAGGAGCGCGGCTCGGGATCTCGTGCGCGGCTTGCTCAGCAGCTTTGAGGAGTCCGTCACACAGATTTGCATGACTGCCATTCAGACCCACCTTCAGCAGTTCAAGGCGGATCCGGCAAAGTACTGGGCTCTGAAGGACGTCTCGGTATGCTCTCCTTCTCTTGCAATGCGTGCTTGAGTTTGGTAAACTAATTGTTGCGGTGGTTTGTAGATCAACCTAGTCATCGCCATTTCTGCTCTCAAGCAGTCCCGACTTCGTGGTGTGTCGACGGTGAATCCTCGAGTTCCGCTCATGGATTTTTTCATGTCGGAGGTTCTGCCGGAGCTGTCTAGCACAAACCAGGCCTCGTTGATCCTCAAGGCGGACGCCATCAAGTTTGTGTCGACATTCCGGACGCAATTACCGGTTGAGGTGATGGACCAACTCTTCCCGCTGCTGATGAATTGCATGGACCCGTCACAGTTTGTCGTGCATACCTATGCTGCTGCGTGCCTGGAGCGCCTGCTAACAGTAAAGGATGAATCGGGTTCTCTGCGATTCTCTCGGGAACGGCTTGCACCATACCTCGGCAAGCTGCTTGAGCACGTGTTCAACATTCTGGAGCAACCAAACTACCCTGAGAACGACTACTTGATGAAGGTTGTAATGCGCGTGATGAACGTAGCGAAGGAAGACATCCTCCCGTTTACGGATATCGCAGTGAACAGGCTCACAAGCATTCTGAATCGTATCTGCGCAAACCCAAGCAACCCATCGTTCAGTCACTATCTCTTCGAGTCGATCTCAGTGCTCATCCTGAATGTCTGCAAGGCGAGCCCTGATGCGACTGAGCGTTTCGAGACACTGCTATTCCCACCTTTCCAGAAGGTGCTCGCAAACGATGTCGAGGCACTGTCTCCATATGTCTATCAGGTTCTGGCTCAGATGCTTGAGCTGCGTCCAAGTGGCGTATCGCCTGCGTACATGAGCATGTTCCCCGTGCTACTAACTCCTACTCTCTGGGATCGCGTGAGCAACGTTCCTGCGATTGTCAAGCTGATTGAGGTAGGTGTATATTTTACTCAGTGTCAGCGCGATATTACGCTGACGTCGCCCTTGTTGAAATTGACAGGCTTACATGCGGAAAGCTCCTGCTGAGGTTGCACAGTCCATTACAGGCATCCTCGGAGTTTTCCAGAAACTCATTTCGTCGCGCTCAACAGAAGCAAACGGTTTCTCACTTCTCCGCGGCATTTTTGGTTTCTTGGCAAAGGAGGTGTACGGCAACTTCCTCAATGAGATCGTCAAGATCCTCATGATCCGATTGCAGACGCGTATGTCGGGGCGCAACTCGGTTGGATACACGAAGGAGTTGGTGTACACAATCTCCATTTTGATCGGTAAGGTCGGGCCTGACGTCTATGTGGGATCGCTCGAGTCGCTACAGAAGGGGTACGCTGGCTGATTTGGATCATCTTGTTCGTGGATTACAATGTATTAAACTGTTTCGTTCAATGGCAATCAGCATGTCCAACATGTTCCTCAAGTCTGTGTGGTTGCAGAACTCAGTCCGAGCCCGTGCTTTGGTGGAGAAGAAGGCGTGCGTTGTTGGCCTTACGCGACTGCTCTGCGAGTCAGAATTGTGCTTGTCGAACCCCGCTCTTTGGGCTGAAGTGCTCGTCGCGAACGTCAAGGTGTTGGAAGAAAACGCCGAAGGTGCTGTGGCTGTTAAGGATGAGGACGAAACGCTGCTGGAGCTGGAGCAGACGGGATACGAAGCTGGATACTCGAAGCTTTACTTTGCGTCTTCGACCCTCGTCGACTACCTACCAGAGTTCCCGGCACCAACTCGCTACCTGGCGGAATCGATTGCGAAGCTGTCGGCCGCTCGTCCCGGCGTGGTATGCTCCGTGCTGCTGATATTTTTATTGTTGTCAATCGTGTCCTTACGTTATCACTGTTGTAGCATCTTGCGTACGCTCGGGGAAACGTGGACTCTCCCCAGACGTTCACGGCTTTGCAGTCATACTTCGTCCAGAACAACGTGCCCTACCAGTAAGCACGCGAGGAAGACTCAATCTTCAGTAGGAGTAACTGCAGATTGTTCTGTTTCGTTCGAGCATATGGATCGAACTGAAAGCGCGACCAGCAACGAATTGACACGGTTATTCACCGGGTCATCATTACAGGAAAGTGTTGTGGTGTAAAAAGTATCTATATGTTTTTTTTTGTAGATTGCGCCGACGACGACTACCTCAGATGCAGAAAGCCATGCAACGCAGCGCCAAACCGCAGGGCGCCACAGAGGGCGAGAGAGAGATGAGAGGATAGCAGGCTGCTATTAGCAGCAATCTCTCCACCCGTTTACTGCGGCGCATTGTACATGTCAATGACCTCGTCAGACATGGGGTTCGAGAAGGTCCGGTTGAAGGGCGTGAAGCCCGAGTTCTTGGCCTGCATCCGTGCGTCGCAGCGTTCCGCGTGCAGGCGGGCGAAGTAGGCCTCGTTCACGTCGCCCGTCACGTACTTGCCGTCGAAGCACGACGAGTCGAACTCTGAAAGCTTGTCGTTCTCCATCCGCACCGAGTCCTCGAGGTCCTTCAGGTCCTGGTACACAACCCACTCGCATCCGATCTCGCGGGCAACCTCCTCCTCCGTTTTGTTGAAGGCAATCAACTCCTCGGTCGTGGGCATGTCAATGCCGTACACGTTCGGGTATCGGATGGCGGGCGCGGCCGAGGCGAAGTACACGGCCTTGGCGCCGTTCTCGCGCGCGATCTGCACGATTTGGCGAGACGTCGTGCCACGCACGATCGAGTCGTCCACGAGCAGCACGACCTTGTCCTGGAACTCGGCGCGGATGGCGTTCAGCTTCATGCGCACCGTCTTCTTGCGCGTCACCTGGCCGGGCATGATGAACGTGCGGGCGATGTAGCGGTTCTTGACAAAGCCCTCGCGGTAGGGAATGTTGAGGCGGCGCGAGGCCTCGAGCGCCGACGTGCGGCTCGTGTCCGGGATGGGGATGACGACGTCGATGCCGTGGTCGGGGCGCTCGCGCAGGATCTTGTCGGCTAGCTTGGAGCCCATGTTGCGGCGCGCCTGGTAGACCGAGACGCCGTCGATAGTCGAGTCCGGGCGCGCGAAGTAGACCTGCTCGAAGATGCAGGGCGAGAGCTTGGCGTCGTTCACGCAGACGCGCGAGACGAGCTCGGCGCCCTGCTTGATGACGATGACCTCGCCGGGCGCGACGTCGCGCTGCAGCTGGTACTCGAGCGTGTCGATGGCGACGCTCTCCGAGGCGATGACGTAGTCGGTGCCGTAGTGGCTGCTGCGCGAGCCGTACACGAGCGGGCGGATGCCGTTGGGGTCCCGGAAGGCGACGATGCCGAAGCCGTTGATGAGCGCGACGACTGCGTAGCCTCCGCGGCAGCGCTTGTAGAGGCGCGAGACGGCCTCAAAGATGGCGGCCTCGTCAAGCGTCTGGTGCACGTTCTTGAGCAGCTCGTCTGCGAGGATGTTGAGCAGCAGCTCCGAGTCCGAGTCGGTGTTGACGTGGCGGAAGTTGACCTGCGAGAGCTGCTCGACGAGCTCGTGCGAGTTGGTCAGGTTGCCGTTGTGCGCGAGCGCGACGCCGTAGGGCGAGTTGGTGTAGAATGGCTGCGCCTCGGAGCTCGTGGAGGACCCGGCCGTCGGGTAGCGGCAGTGGCCGATGCCCATGGGCCCGCGCAGGCTCAGCATGTGGTTCTGCTTGAACACGTCGCGCACGAGTCCGTTGTCCTTGCGCAGGAACAGCCGCCGGTTCTCGCACGTCATGATGCCCGCGGCGTCTACGCGAGCGGGGCGAGCAGAGCGTGAGTCCAGCCGTCCATCCGTTCACCACTACGAGCAAACCCAAAGCGCAAGCTCAAGCGCGAGACGCACCCTGGCCGCGGTGCTGCAGCACCGTGAGCCCGTCGTAGAGCGCCTGGTTGCAGTGCTCGTACTGGTTCGCCAGCATCAGCGCGATGATGCCGCACATGGCTGCTGCTGCTCTGGGGGAGGACGAGTGCGCGGGGCGAGGAGAGATGGCGTCTGCTCTTGGCCACCAGAGCCGATCGATACGGTGACGTTGCAGTTCCCCAGCAGCCACGACTGGTTTGAAGCAACGCACGAAAAACCTCGCGCGAACACGCGAATAACCGCCCGACAGAAAAAAACCTCCCCCAGTGGTGGGTAAGACCCCGCTTAGATCCAGCTAATGCCAAGCTTCGCCAGTAATCCGAAGCAGAAGCAACCGAAGCGGGAGCTGGACCGGCTCGTCACGGCCGCGGATTGGCGGATCCACCCACATACAAAAAACGAGCAAACACGGCGGTTGCAAAACCCGCCAGCTTCAACTCGCAACGAGTCAGTCGCGGTTGTGTTTGGCTGCCGCCTGAATCAATCATCGAGCAGGATGAAAAGATTGCAAACACTTTACATGATATGCAATGCTCTATGTAGCCTAGCGCTTGACGGTGCTGATAGCTTTCTTTTTCAGTGCCGCAGCAGGAGCACTAATGGGGCGATCTGGCGACAATGGAGAGCTTACCGCAGAAATGGAGAGACGGCTATGGACGGCACAGACCAAATGCAATTAGTATACGAACGCGGAAAAGCGATAGCTTGCGGATGTACCTGATTGGAGTCGCTTTCGCCATTTGAGATGTTCGCCGAGTTAAACTTTGCGTGTCTCCTCGCTCCACAACATTTGATTGCGCGACATCAGGAAGTGGGTCACTTGTGTATGTGTCGAAAGCCCCTCCGTTTGGTTCAGCGCTGAAAGGTACGTTTGAGCGATATACTTTCGCGGACGATGGCCCAGGATTCACCTTTTTGAGGTGACTGTTGACTTCTTCGCTGTCTGTCGCGGTATCGAGGCTCTGTAAATCGATCACCTCTTTATGGCACGAAAGACATCGAACGAGACAGTCTTCATTTTCAGAGTCGTGACCAAGCAATCTTGCTTCGAGTCTGTGCACATCGCCAATTAGGTTTAGTTTGACAAGTGAGCAGTCGAATAAGTGTATACGTACTCTTTCAGGAGCTTCAAGTCTGCCTTGCGTCGAAGAGCACGTCGGAGCCCTTCAATTGCGGAACTAAAGTCAGGTAATGCCAAGAGTTTTTGTTCGAACTCGCTTGCTTGTGTTGCGAGCATCCGAGGGATCGACCCCTCGATCGTCTGAAGGTGGTCGCCCTGGTTTTTCGCTTGGGTATTGAAGTCTGAGAAGTTAGACCTTACATACTCGCGGAGTTCAAACAGCTCCTCAACAATGCTAGCACGAAGTGTATCGAACTGTTTTCCCAACTCGATAACTTTCTCTGGCGTGAGTTGTGCGGCCATTTTACCAAGCCGCACATCCAGTACTTGTAGTGTACGCTGCATGTCAGCAACCTGGCGACGAAGAGCTTCATGGGTCGACTGATCACTTTTCAGCTTGAGTTCGTTGCCGATCTGCTTTATCGATGCAAATATCTCACGGGATTTTTCCTCCAACAATTCAATCCGAGATGATACGGTAAACACATTTTTCTTGCGCTTCAACAGGATGCTCGCGACTTCTTTTTTTTGTTTTTCTTTGATGTGCCCCTTGAGCTTGAACCATTTTTCGTGTGCTCGCTGTTTGATCTCTTCTTCTTCTTCAGGTGTCAGCATATTGGCTTTTTTCAGCTTCTTTAGCGCTGTCATCGTTCTCGTTATTGCAGACCCAGCAGCTATCGATGTTCGCTTAGACCCAGACTGATAGCCAGATTTAGCGCTATTACTTGTGTCACTCTGTTGATGGTCACTGTCCTCCTCAACATCATCGCTACCATCAGATACGGATATGATAGATGCACTTTCTTCACTGTTGCTGTCAGCAACGCTGTCACTATCAACGCTAAAAGCATCTTCCTCCTCCTCCTCCTCCTCCTCCTCTGGAGGGCCAGCCCTTCCTGACTTCGGTTCGTCAAGATCTTCTGGTCCAATATTCAAAGCAGGATTGTCGTGCTCAAGGTGGAAGCTTTTGATATCTTCACTGACCAACGTCTTCGCAACACTTATCTTGTTCGGCTCGCTGTTAGACTCTAATGCAACTTCGGTCTTGTCGCTTTTGGTTGTCGGGATTCCTCCTGACTTCGAATTCTTTGGATTTGAGGATGATGAACGGCGATGTTGCTTTGCTGTTTTATTATGTTGTTCCTCCGCTTGCATTGCGAGCACTCTAGTAATCAGCGATGATCGACTAGGCTTCCTAGACTTTGTTTTTTCCACGGTATCGCCAATAATGATAGCAGTTTTGGCTGAAGCTGGAGTAACTTGCTTACCCTCCTCCAGCACTTTTTCATCTGTTTCCGTATCTTCTACGGCTAATTGGTTAACGAATACTGTTTCAATTGATTCAAGGAGCGGCGCCGAGTAAGTATTTTCTGCCTCAATTGTTGCCACGGCCTTAGCGATGATATTTGTTCGTGTTTCTGGATTTGGTGTCTCTGAAGCCGTAATAGGAATGATGTCAGCTTCAGTAGAAGCCTCATCAGAAGCATAATCTAAACCAGCCGCATCAACGCGCCATGCTTTGTTTGACGTTTGCAATATATCTTGGTGCTGACTATTGAAGTCTGTAATGCCTTGCAATGAAGGAATCTCATCGCGCGGAGTCGGTTGTCCTGATGATTTAACGCTCTCAGACACCGTGTCCCCGTCACTTTCTTCGATCAATTGAGTGCTTTCTAGATTACGGTCTCTAGGATCTTCTACTGGGTCGTATTTGAGTTGAGACGCTTGCTCAGGTATTTGCTGAGGTGATTGTTCCATAACTGCCGCGGTCAATTTCATGTTTGCTCTGTTCAATGACCTATGACTGTCAATTTCCTTTTTAACTTTTGTAATAGAATCTGTGGATCCCTTATTGACATCTTTCATATCGAGTGCATGCCCTGCACAAACACTTGCTGATTCGTCAGAAGTATCTGCACCAGGCCCAGAGACCTCATTCATATCACCCTTAATAGTTAGATGCTGTGAAACTCCAACATCATGGAACTTCTTTTTCTTAGGCGACTTCTTCGGTGTCTCGACAGGAGGAGGTGCTGACGACATCTTTTTCTTTTTAGTGCTCTTATCTGCTGTGCTCTTTGGCTCTGCAGCAAGCTTGTCGATGATGGCCGCTGCCATACCGGTAACTCGGACCTGCTTTTTGTTTGGGCCAACTTTTTTACTCAAGACTGGAGCTCGAGCATTTGCAATATCATCATCTGGTGGTGGTACCGCCCACGGTTGCTTGCCTACAACGTCGTCGTCGACAGCGCTTGTACCATCAATGTTATGCGCAATGTTACGCAACTTCAGGTCCAGCTCAGACATGCCAAAGCTAATAGTTGTCATCCACGACTCCATGCGATCAACCTTGCCGCAAACGACACGCAATATGGCTTCCAAAGCCATTGCTTGCTTTCCCAGGTCCTTGAATAGGCTTTGCATGATCTCGCGCGAAGCATCGTGTGTCTGTGCTTGCTGATTGTTCCCATCGCCACTAGAGTCATTTGGAGAAATCATGGGCTCCGAACCAATCCATCGACCTTGGTCTAGAAGCTCACCTTCAGACGCTCCTTCGTTACGAAGTTGCTCGTATTTATATGGCTCCGCATTCGATCGTTTTCGTTGCTTTGCAAATATGGCGGTTATAAATTTTGTTGTGACTGTTGAAGTATCTGACTGCACATCTGCGACCATGGGTCGGCGTCGGCATGGTTCTAGCTTGTGTGCCCTTCTTGCAGGTCTTCAACTTCTGGCCGGGGCCATTGCTATATCTCCTGGAAGAGTTCAATTTACCCAACCAGCTTACAACACAACCGAAGAGTTTGGTGTTGCTTATGTTTCAGGTACGGATACTGTGCCAGAGATTTTATGCCACATATATCGCTCACGCAAAATTCAGTTCAACGACATCTCGGGTCAGATGGTCGCGCGGCAGTCTACTTGTCGACTGCCAAAGGATCTGGGTCTGCAGTTGTTGGCCGTGATTTCCAGCCGATTTTCAACCACAGTTTAGTTTGGCACGATGGCGACGACCTTGACAAAGAGCTATATGTGAAGGTGCTCAATGACGGCTTGCCACAAGAGACGCCTAAGACGTTTACACTTTTTCTTCACGATGCTGTTGGAGCTTTGCTCAATGATGCACAAGCTCAAGCCAGTATAACATTGGTTCCTCCGACGAATTGTTAGTACCCATGCTGTTCTTGCTGGAGTCGGTTTGGTTTGTACGTGACGCTAATGCTGACATAAAAATGATGTTCAGTGTACCCGGGAGTATTTACTTTTGCCAATGCTAGTGCAACTGTCATCGAGAGCTCTAATCAACTGGCGCGCATCCCTGTGATTTGGCAATACGGGACCACTTCAACTGCTCGAGTTCAATTTGAGATTTTGTGTGGTACGGCATGTTCGCCGGGTGATTTTGCTGTTCACATGCCAAATGACGCAGATGTTCTGACTTGGACGCGAGGGAATTCATCCAGCTCTTCATTGACGCAATACATTTCAATCTCAATATTTGATGACGGGGTATATGAGCAAACGGAGGCATTCACAATTCGTCTGATCCTCCCGGAGCAAACGGATAATGACGTTGTCGGAGTTGGAGCCATCGGCAATATCCCAGAAATGCAGCTTATGATAGCTGGTCCGAATAATGGTACGATTGATTGAATAGGCAGTTTTGTTTTGTTGAAGGTTTATTTACTCATGTGATTGGTATACTATATCATAGTGGTCGCTGGTGTACTTCAGTTTGAAGCGGATTGTTTTCCTGCGTGTCCGAGCTTGAAATATGACATCGAAAGCGGAGGAATTGCTCGCGTTGTTGTGCAACGCCGCGGTGGAAGCGACACAAAAGTATCAGTGACTGTTCGAACCGTGGATGACACCGCAATTGCTGGTATTGATTATTTTCCAGTGAACGTAATGCTTGAATGGGAGGAGGGCGACCAAAGCGACAAAGAAATTGTCATGACGGCAATAGGCGGCGTCTGGCGAGGCACGGCTACAAAATTCTTTGTAACGTTAAGTGATAATATTGGCGGTTCGCTAGCCGGTGATCACGCCAGCACCACATACGTATCTCTTGCCCCGTCGAGAAACACGTTCCGGGGGGTTGTGGACTTTATTGCTCCCGCAGAGCTAGAATCTGTACTTGTTGATCCAGACGAGTCGTTCGTTTCTCTTCTCACGAGGACGACTTCACGCGCTGAGCTATGCCCACGATTAATAGTGAAAAAGCCAGGAAAGATAAATGTTTCGTTGCGTCGTCACTTTGGAATGCTCACAGAGTCTGCTCTTGTCGAGCTAAAGCTGATTGATGGAACTGGACATGCTGGAGTGGATTTTGATGCATTTCCGGATAATGGCGTAGCAACAATCATGTGGTCAGCTGGAGACACTAGCGACAAATTGATCGAGTTGACAATTATGGAAACCAGAGAGATGTACGTCGAAACACGGTCGTTCTGGGTAGAGATCTCTTCTTTCGATAATGTTGGTCTCGGAGACTGCAACAACCTCGAGGTGGGTCTTTACAGCGGTGAAACACATCTACATGATATTTACTTACTTTCTGCGGGCTGAGAAATATAGGTGGTGATAAAGGGTGTAGCTGATGGTAAGCGAGATTTTGTACAGAATCCAATGATTCCTGGTTTTCTGGTCTTAAAAAAAGCTGATTGTTTATGCAGTTCCCAAAGTCGTGGGGTTTGACCTCGATATGAATGCGGGTAAATTATTTCTTTCGTTTTCCGCTCCCGTTGTTGCGAAATCTTTTGACCCGACAAGGCTTCACCTCCAATCAACGCGCAGAGCAACAGCAGCAGCAGAGTTTGTATTCAGTACTTCAACAACGACATCCAGCTCTGATGGCACAATAGTTCAGGTGGATATAAGCCAAAGTGACTTCAATGCTCTGCGGATGATCCAAGGCGTTGCAAAGAGCGCTGGGAGCACTTTCGTGAGCATGGACTCTGGTACTTTTTTCTATACTATTGAAGGCTGTATAGCAGGTGTTGGGCATGAATCATGTCCTGCACAAGCGATGCTGCCTCCAGTCTTAACATCTGACGCGATGCAAGTGGGAATATATCAAGCAGATACAACTCGACCGGCACTGCTGGGCTTTAGTCTTGACTTGCCGCGCCGTCTCGTCAAACTGCGTTTCTCTAAGTCAGTCGACATGCTATCTGTTAACATAGCGGGAGTAACATTTTCTGACACCGCTAGCGGAGCGAATAGATACTCCCTGACATCTTCATCGAAGGTGTTCCGGCCTGATCCTGATCCGTTCAGCGGAGCATTACTCTTTGATAATAACCGTTTGCCAGCGGACGGAACCTATGTCACTCTGCTCATCGGTGAAGTGGACGCTGCTTCAATCTCTAGTGTTGGTAACGGTCAAATTGGCATCTCTGGCAGCTCGACGTTTATCGCTGTTACGCAAACCTTCATCCGAGATTATGCAAATCCGCCAAACACACTTGTTCCAGTTGGCCAAGCAACACCGGCCGTATTTCTTCGAGTGTCTGCTACTGACTGCACAGCGTGCCCAACAGGTTCGTATCTTGTGAGCTCCTGCTCAGATCTTCGGGATCGAGTCTGCGCAGCATGTTCTGTCTGTCCCACCAATTCATACGCGTTATCAGCATGCACAACAACTAGCGATACGACATGCTATCGTAAGGTGCTTTCGAGAGCTGGTATTTTGTTGTTGCGACTGACCTCGTGCTGTGATCATGCTAGCTTGCACCGAGTGCCGAGGAGGTCAGTACCCATCGGTGCAGTGCACACCCACT
>JAASGX010000716.1:0-15259 GCA_023334415.1 Phytopythium chamaehyphon | reverse complement strand
GCTCAAGGAGACGGACCGAGACCCAGACGCACCAGCCTTTCGACCGAGAGCAGACTCGCGCGCCAGCTGGAGCCAGGCACTTCGCGAGAACCAAGCGACTCGCCTCGGCTTTAGCTGCGCGTTATCGCTCGAGATCTTTCCTGGCAGGCCACGAGGAGGCTCCTTCGGACGCCTGCGAGAACCAAGCTGCGTCCATTCAGCCGCTGCGCAGCCACACTCGAGAGCTGCGTCGACGAGCGAGCGTCAAACGTCCGCGAGAACCAAGCGGCGCGCGTGACGCTCAGCTTTGATGACTGCGTGCTCGAGAGCGCCACCAAGCAGCGTGCGTGTCCAGTCAAGTCGTCTCGTGTCATCTCGCTCGCGGACCCGCAGTGCACGCAGGGTTGGGCGCGAATTCATCGCGGCCTTCACCTCGGTGCGCTTCGTGATCTCGCAACTTCATTCCCGGACTACAGCGGGGCGTCCAAGACGTATGCAGCAGATGGGCTTTTGCCTCTCTGCTGCGCGGTGACGTGCTTCGGCACTCCACCGTGCAAGACTGCATTCTAGGGTGTAGGCCAACTGTAGTGTTAAAGCCCAAACGAAATGAAAAGTGATCACAGGAGAAAGTGGACGTGTATCCTCCGCGAGGCCCAGAGGACGCGCCGCCGGCCCACTCTCGGCGTCGTCGCGCCGTCGAGGACGACGCACGCACTCGCGCCCGCCTGCCAACGTCAGCGCAGCGTTGCTGGGTCCACGAGTTCGGGTGGTATGCATCAAAGTTTACGGGGCCCTCTCACACTTTTGGGCCTCCCATCAATCTCCAGGAGCCAAAAATTCCGCCCGCCTGTCGTTCTCGCGTGGGAGCGCTCGCATCAGGGCCTTCGGGCCCCGCAGACGCGCAAGGCGCGCCGCGAATCACCAGGCGACAGCCGCCAGCGCCAGATTCCCCCGGCCTCGTCTACCGCTCCTATCGATAGCCTTGTACGTCATAACAGCACTAGGGTTTCAAAGCACGCGCACAAGTTCCGGGAGGTTGTCAGCGGGGCCCAGCGCCGCCACGCGCCGCCGCCCGAAGACGTCGATGCCGGCCAATTGCGCGCGCCTGGGCCCGGGCGTCACCTGCCGGAGCAAATTCAGGCCGAAATGGCCGTCCAGAGCGCCCGGAAGCGATCACGGGGCGGAAGATTCGCCGCCACACGTCGAGCAGCCGCCGATGTTGGGAGTTGTATAGCGCGCGATGGGTACACGGACGGGCCGAATCTCGGTGAATCTCGGCGGCGTTCTGCCGTTGCTGTAGGTGAGCAGCTGGCGCTAATTTCGCAGAATGAGGTGTGGTTTGACTGTGTAGTATCGAATGGACTGGCAGAAGCGACCTTGTTTTAGCCCAGATGAGCGCTACTGCACCGCATGCCGTGACTGATGCGCGTCAAGGTCCCACTGTCAAGAGACCAGCCAGCGAATCTCCGATTCGAAGCGACGCCGAGGTGCAACTCGCGTTACGCGGAGCGTAACTCCGCTTTACTCGCCCTCAAGCAGCGAATTGCCAGCCCGCAAGCCGCTCTCCAGCGCCGAGCCGCGCGGAATTACCCGCGCGTACCCCACGCTTTACGCTAACCCTGCGCCGCGTTAATCGACCCGACCACCTGCAGGCCGCCGCCCATTCTCTGCTGGCCGCCGTCGCCCCGGCGCACCAGTCCGCGACCTGCAGCGCTCTCGCCACTCGCCAGCTCTGGGAGCCTGAGCCTGAGCCAGCGCAAGCCACGCCTCGCCTCTCCCCTCGCTGTATTTGCTGTATCCGCACGGTACGGTAGTCGTCCGCTCGAGGCGCAGCCGCCGCGTTCTGGTCGGTCGCCGCGAGATTCTTGCCGCTGGAGCGAGCGTTGCACTGCTGGAGCGAGCGCGTACCGTACTCTGCTGCTCGCCTCCCCCCTCTCCTCCCCGTCGGCCGCACCGTCATTTGGTTTCTGCGGCTGCGAGCGACAGCCAGCCAGCGACCGCCGGGATGAAGTTCGGCAAGGGCCTGCTGCGCGAGATCCTGCAGAGTAACCCCGAGTGGGCGCCCTTCTGGCTCAATTACAAGAACCTCAAGAAGCGCATCAAGGCCGTCACGCAGGCTGCGCACCACGCCGCCTCGCAGCGAGACATCTGTACGACCGGCACGGAGGGGACAGTACTTGAGCCTCCACTGTGTACTGACCAGCGCTTTGACGTTTTGCAGCCGAGTCGGAGCTCGAAGTCGCCTTCTTCCGCGACCTCCAGGGCGAGCTCAAGAAGATTTCGCTCTTCTACGCCTCGGAGGAGAAGCGCGTCGCGTTCCGCTACCAGCAGCTTCGCGCCGTGCTCAAATCCCTCAAGGTGGGGTTTCACTTACTTTCACCTTTATCACATTAAAAACACTCCAGACTGACCGAGGCCGTGCGGCACAGAGGAAGGATGGCGTCGACGCGTTCGAGGCCCAGCGACTCATGTTCGCATTTGTCCACTTTTACCGCGAGTGCATCCGCCTTGAAAACTTTGCAGTCATGAACTACCAGGGATTTTCCAAGGTTCGTTTTGTGCGGGTGGCAACAGTTGCACGTGACATGAGTTTGACCTGTAAGCGTTTCGTTTGCCAGATCTTGAAGAAACACGACAAGATGACCGGCTACAACACGCGATCCAAGTACATGCGGCGCAAAGTCAACCTCTCCTCATTCTCGAGTTACCCGGCGCTGCTTCAAATCCTGTCCAGCACCGAGGAAATGTTCCACGAGGTCGAGCGCGATGCCCGCATGGCTGGAGGCGTCTCGAACATGCGCCTCGACATGCAGCCGCAGGTGAACCCGCTGGGCAACCTCCGGGCGTCCCATTTGACGCTTGAGGAGTCGTCGACCCCGTCTGGCGGTAACTTTGCGCCACGTCACTTCACGTCGCCCCCGCACCTGACGCCGTCCAACTCGTCTGCTATCGCTGCTGGCTTTCCGGCTTCCGTTCTTTGGACGAACGAGGAACAGGATGCTGTCCACGCGCGCGGTTTGGAAATCAAGCACCCGTGCTGACATTAGGCTGGATCATATTTAATCGTAGCGACGCTCAACAATTTTTCAATCAAGGTGTTCATCGTTTCCATCACCGTCACCAGTTCAGTAGATGCTTCCGTGAGATGTGCCGTCACCATGATGCGGTTCCCGCACGCTGTCACAGGCTTGTGCATGTGTAGAGTCCCACAGTGCCCATAGGAAAGGTCTTTCCAAAGCCTGTCGAACCCCACGGCAGCATGACCAACAGCACAGATCCGACTTCCTTGCATTTTGCCCCGCCTCCATTTCACCAAAGGTAAAAAGTGCTGAATGCACGCCAGACATCGAAGAATCCAGCGGCATGTAAAGTTACGACCAGCAACTCCTCTCCATCGATCCTCCCAGCCTCGGGTGTCTCCATCAAGTGCACACATTGCACGAGGAGGAATAAAGCAATCGCACACAATGACACATCGAGCAGGCAGACGACCGCGGTCATGCCCGGCTGAAGTTGCAACCGCTTCGGTTGGTCCTCCCTGCCCCTTCTGTTCGGGTGCACTAGTAGCAAGTACTGTGTAGCGAGTTGCAGTTTGTTGCTCACCACTAGACGTTCGATGCAACATTCAAAACCACACGCTGCTCGAAGCAAAACTTGGACCATTGGCATCGCCTCCAATTCCAACCGAAGCTTGGGAGCCCAAGTGTACGCAAGTTTCCGTGGCTCGCTGGCGACACGGTGGCTGCGTTTGTCTCGGCGTTTGTATGGCGGGTGGGTGGCGCTCGCATGCCCCTTCGCTGGCTTTTCGAGCGTTTCACTGCCCGAAGTATTTACCATTCTAGATGTTTGAAACCTCAACCCTACCCTCGTAACCACTGAAAACCCATATCCACGCTATAACCGCCGCAAACAAGTCTCGATGGGCTTCCCTGATATGGGTATTACTATACCGAGGGGTTGGTACGACCTCCCATCCTCGATCCCTTCCTCAGGCGCGAGGAGCCAGGGTCGCGGCTGCCAACTCATACAACACCCAGTACGCCTTCCTTCCGCCAGAATCGAAATCGCCTGGGAGGCAGCGACGCGCGCCCGTAATCCGCTCGACGGCTCCGTGCATGCGCCTCCGCTGGGCAGCGCTCAGTCGCCAACAAGGCGCAAGATACTAAGGACACCCAGGCTCCAACTCCAGCTCCAGCTCCAGACTCAGCCCCAGCCAGCGATGACGGCGAGGGAGGCGCGCGAGCGCTTCGGGCCGCGCTGGGCCAAGGCCAAGCAGCTCTCGGCGGCCTCCGAGCCCGAGGACGAGGACGAGGATGAGGTGGACGAGACGTTCGTGGCGCTGCAGAAGCTGCTGCGCTCGCTCAGCTCGGTGCGCGCCCCGGCCCCCGCTTCCGCTTCTGCTCCGGCCGCTTCTCCGTCTACCACTGCGGCTGCTACCGCGACTTCTACCGCGGCAGCTGCTGCCGCAACGAACGCCAGCACCTCGCGGGAGGAGATCCTTGAGAGCCGGCGGCGCGAGCGCGAGCGCTTCCGGCAGTTCCTCATGTCCGAGAGCGCCGCGAGCGGCCGCAGGCGGCGGCGACCCGCGGCGCCGTACTGCTCGGAGGACGACGAGGAGGACGAGCCGCCCGTGCAGTCGGTCGAGAGCACCATCTCGAGCAGGTTCATGAACGGTAGCTTCTCGCGCTCGCTCAACGTGCACGTCATCTCGAGGGACCGCTGGTCCCACGAGGAGCCCGTGGTCGAGCAGCTGCCCGCCGTCATGGTCCCGCCCGGAGGCCTCGCGACCACCACGACCGACAACCCCAAGGTCAAGGTCACCATGACAGACGAGCACGCCGACCTGCGCGCCGGCCTGCTCGCCAACCTGTCCGAGGAGGAGGAGCAGAACAAAGAGGCCGCGCAGCACTACCTCAAGCCCCCGCGGTCCACCTGGTTCATCCAGAGCCAGCACCTCGAGACGCTCCAGTGCTAGGGCCAAGAGAGGAACGCGCAGGCCGCAGCGAGGCCAGTCGCTCGCTGCGAGCACGCCCATACTAAGTTATGGACGACTGGACGCGGCGTGGTGCGTATTTGGTATGTATAGCTCGAGCTGGCGCCTCGACCAGAGGCGACCGCGTTCGCGAGAGCAGTGAGAGGAAGGAGACGTCAAGCAAGGCCCGCGAATCGATATTTATGTTATCAGCAATCTAAGAGAGGTGTGGCCTATGCGTGCGTGTCTGGAAGTATTGTCGCAGCGGCGTCCTTGACTTGCTCACAATCATCGAATCTCGAGTGGCGTCAACTCTGCGCTCCCGTCGCTGATTTTGACGCTCCTGCTGGGTTTCTCGGTCGCGCATATGAATGGCAAGCCTTCGAACGCAAAATTTCCAAGTGCACCTAGACCAATTGGTGGCACGAATTGAGTCTCCGTGGCGCCTTCAAGCGGTTAGTGGTTACCAGGAATGTTCCCAACCTTTCCCTGAACTCTCAGCAGCGCAACTCAGCCCAGGTCTCCGACGTCGCCAGAGGAAAAGGACATTTCCTCCGCGAGCATCGCTGGCTGATGGTCCTCCTTAGAGCATAAAGGAGAAACCAGTAAGCTGCACGGCATGTTGCTCCATCCACATCATCGTGCTTCCGCCAGACAGTATTTTCCTAGTACATCTAGCCGTTCTTCGAGCCTGTGGTTGTTCTGCATTCCCAGCCTTCGTGCCGCTCTGACAGCAGCAGGCAATTGGGCTCATCTGTATGATCATGATTCACTAGATTACTCCCACTCGCTTACGCGAGTGCGCCTACCAACCGGCTACACCTAGAAGACGGGCTGGTTACCGTGTGAGCAGGTTCGTGTTGAAAAACACCCGGACTCACGCTTCGGCTCCTCCGAAGAGGCCCCCTCGACATCTCGCGATGTCGGCCATGTCGTCGGTCGGTTCTGGCGCACTTGTAGAGGTCGTGGTTGAAGTCTAGTCGCTTGAATCCGCTGTTGTCGTAGTCTTGGTGCAATGACGCAGCCGTGTGTTGCCGCTCGGACACACGCAGCCTCGTATCGCTGACTAGATATACATGAAGATATAGTAGTTGCCGTCGTTCGCTTCCAGTGCTAGCGCCTCGGCCACCTGCCCGTCGCCAGCTTATCTCTGCTGCTCCTCCGTCGATCCTGCGACTTCCTTATCGGATCCGGCACAAATCACCTTGCTTGGAATTGACTGGTTGGCAGTGCAAGGCCACTTGGATGCCGTGCCCACGAGAGTCGAGGTTGCAGACCTAGTAAGCAGCGAGCTTGCTGGCTAGACAGCCATGATGCCGGCGCACTGGCGAGCTTGGAAGGACGGCGATGCTGCCTGGACAGCGGCCCTGGGTCGTGAGCCGGGAAGCGCGGTCGCTTGGACTCCATCTTGCAAATCGCCGACTGAGGGCAGAGAAAGTTGGGGCTCAAAGGCGGCGGATTGAGGCGCGAGCCGCTGCAAGCCATTCCTTCATGCGCGCATATGGGAACCGGCGCAGAGCGAAGCTGCAGCAGAAAGTGTTGGGTGGGTGGTGCGACGATCGCTACCAATGAGCGCGCAGCACGCACCGAGAGACCTAGCAGGCCAACGCGTTGGCGTCGATGTAGTAAGTGATACTTATTCGTGATGGCAAAGCGATGGCAAAGCTCCAGCAATCAAGCATAGCATCGAAATACCAAGCTGTTTTGGTATCCAAGTCGCGAAGATTCTTTTATTGAAAATGTAGGAAATGCTCATACCTGCAGCTCCCAGCGATCATGATTCATGACACCAGCAGTTGAAGCAGACCTCATGTTCACGGATTGGTAGAAAGTTGACACAAACTGTAAAAAAATCCTGTTTTCCTCAACGCTCGCGTGGCAAAATGGCGCAGCTCCTCCGCGCGGCCGGTACGTCGATGTCTGTCGCCCAGGCGCTTCGGCTTTGCAGAGAACTGCAGCCGTAGCTGGCGGTGGTGGCGGTGGGGCTGACGCTGTGAGCCTTTCGTAGGGAACGGCAACCTGGACAAGGTGATCGAGCTGCGGGACCAATGGAACTCGCAGAACAAGAAGGGGGAGACCGGTTCGTGGAGTCACTTAAAGCCTGCTCGTCACTAGTCTGCGCGGAAGACTTACGGGGAGCTGCGGGCAGCGCTGCACGTGGCCGTGGCCGAGGACCAGCTGGAGGTCGTGAAGCACCTCGTGTCGCACGGCGCCATGCTCAACCTGCAGGAGAAGAAGAACAAGTTCACGCCGCTCATGCTCTGCCTCGCGCAGCAGCCGCCGCACTTTGAGGATATCTTTGCTGCCATCCTGAAGGGCAAGCCGGACCTGAGCGTCCAGGACTCGGCGGGCCAGACTATTCTTCATCTCGCTGCTCGTACGTGGGTCAATGTCAATCAACCACCAGCAATCGCTGGTGAAAATGCTAACGCTCATGGTGTGTGCGGAGGCAGAGTTTGAAGAGGTGGACGCAATCGAGATGGTTCTGAAAGCCAAGCCCAAGGTGGACGCCGCCGACGGAAAGAAAATGACTGCTCTTCATGTTGGAGCCGGCAAGGGAAACCTCGAGATTCTGCAAATTCTGGTGCGCATCTAAATTATTGTAGCGTGCATGCCACGGATTTGTGCTCATACAGGAGTCGGTGCAGATTGATCGGGGCCATGCAAACGTGAACGCAGTGGACGCTAAGGGAAACACCGCGCTGTGCGTAACTGGCTGGTGAGACGATTTCTACGGCGTGGTCAACTAACGAAACCTTGCTTGCTTTTCGCTGCCAGGCACTGGGCTTGCATCAACAACAGCAGCGATCTTGTTGAAATCATCAACTTTTTGGTGCAAAAGGTATGTTGTGAGGCAGCAGGCTGCTTACAGTGCAACGTCAGGACTCAATGAATCTTCCTTCCGCGCGCCCAGGGAGCAAAGCCAATCAAGAACGCTGCGGGCAACACCGCCCTGCACTCAGAGGCCATGCACTGTGACTCGAGCGCGTCATGGCCTACTGCTGCTGCGCAAGCTCTCATCCGCGCGTTTCCTGAGATCGTGGCCGAGGTGAACAAAAACAACCAGACGGCGCAGCAGACGTTTGACGCCGGCATTGACGCCGAGGAAACCGCACCAGATGACGTGCCGGCGGAAGCCACCACTTCCGGTAAGCCTGGGAAGGAAAGGCGTCTCAACAAGGCCGAGGCTGCGGCGGAGGTCCAGGAGAAGGCAGCTGCCGCCCGAGCTGGTACGTCTTCCACGTGCCGCGACGTCTCCTTGGCCCAACCATTCTAACGCATTCGTGCAGCGGCCATCACTCGCACCAAGAACAAGGCAAGCAAGCGTTTGGATGGCGGTAGCTCCATCAGCCCTGCCGTGTGGGTTGCCATCGTTCTGGCTATGCTCGCCGTCCTCTACTCGCTGCTGTCGCCCTCGGCCGCCGAATGAATGCCCCGGGCACTGAGTCTGGAAACGACTAAGTCTGGAAACGACTACAGCGTCATAGCAGTTTACTCCTTGGCAGGGGGCACAGCGTCCAAGTCGGGCTATCGGCAATCGGTGGACTTCTACAGCAGGGCTGTGCAGTCGACCACAGGCCAGTTCCACGGCTAATAGACCGGAGTAAAGACACCACGAACAACTTCATCATGTGATGGCTACACTATGTGCCGCACCAAATAAAATCAATTATTGCGGCAGCAACCTGCACGCCAGCCATCTCGAATCGCATCAACCGCCACAACGCACTTTCTCGCCAGCCACCAGCCAGACGCCATGGCGGACGAGGAGCTGGACCTGTTTGGCGCCTTCGAGGACTCGGGCGCGACGCTCACGAGCGAGGAGCGCGCCGAGGCGACGGCCACGGCCGCGTCGACATCGTCCGCGTCGGCGTCTTCGTCCAAGCGCAAGGCGCCTGCGGTCGCAGCGGACTCGGCGGACGAGCCGGCGGCCAAGAAGCAGCAGAAGAGCGCGGAGGCCGGCGATGGGGGCAGGCAGGAGGCCAGGGCCGCGTCCACGAGCCTCAAGGTGGTCGCGGGCAAGCACATCGACGCGTCGGCGGCCGGCAAGGACAAGGACGCGCCCGGCGTGGTCGCGACGGGCACGCAGCAGAAGAACCTCATCTCGTTCTCCGTGTACCCGCCCGAGTACGAAGTCAAGCCGACCGAGGGCGCCATGAAGCGCAACCCCGCCAAGACGTACCCGTTCACGCTCGACCCGTTCCAGCAGCAGGCGGTCGACTACATCGAGGCCGGCGAGTCCGTGCTCGTGTCGGCGCACACGTCGGCCGGAAAGACGGCCGTCGCAGAGTACGCGATCGCCAAGTCGCTGCGGGACAAGCAGCGCGTCATCTACACGTCGCCCATCAAGGCCCTGAGCAACCAAAAGTACCGAGACCTCGAGGAGGAGTTCGGCGACGTGGGCCTCATGACCGGCGACATCACCATCAACCCGTCGGCCACCTGCCTCATCATGACGACCGAGATCCTGCGATCCATGCTATACCGTGGCTCGGAGGTCATGCGCGAAGTCGCGTGGGTCATCTACGATGAGATCCACTACATGCGCGACAAGGAGCGCGGTGTCGTGTGGGAGGAAAGTATTATCCTGCTCCCGCACAAGGTGCGCTTCGTGTTCCTGTCGGCTACAATCCCCAACTCGAAGGAGTTTGCGGGATGGATCTGCCACATCCACCACCAGCCGTGCCACGTCGTGTACACCGATTACCGTCCAACCCCGCTGCAGCACTACATCTTCCCGGCCGGAGGCAACGGATTGCACCTTGTCGTCGACGAGAAAGGCAAGTTCCGCGAAGATAACTTCCAGAAGGCAATTGCAACGCTGTCAGCGTCGACTGCAGAGAACGACCTCGAGCTGTCTAGCCACGGCAGCGGAAACAAACGCCGCAAGGGCGGCAAGGGCGGTGGTAACCCCAAAAAGAAGATTGGCACGGATGTGTTCCGCATCGTCAAGCTTATCATGGAGCGCCAGTACGACCCTGTAATCATTTTCTCATTCAGCAAGCGTGAATGTGAGGCGTATGCACTGCTCATGTCGAAGCTTGACTTCAATACGGAAGAGGAAAAACAGTCGATTGACCAGCTTTTCAAGAACGCGATGGACTCGTTGTCAGACGATGATAAGGCGCTTCCTCAGGTGGACTCGATCCTGCCGTTGCTGCGTCGTGGTATTGGCATCCATCACGGTGGCTTACTCCCGATTCTCAAGGAAGTGATCGAGATCCTCTTCGGAGAGGGTCTGCTCAAGTGTCTGTTTGCGACGGAGACGTTCTCCATGGGTCTCAACATGCCTGCCAAGACTGTTGTGTTCACGAATGCGCGCAAGTACGACGGAAAGGACTTCCGATGGATCACTTCGGGAGAGTACATTCAGATGTCTGGGCGCGCTGGTCGTCGCTCGCTCGATGCGCGCGGTATCGTCATTCAGATGCTGACCGAGCAGATGGAGCCACAAGTGTGTAAGAGCATCCTGTACGGCCAGGCAGACCCCCTTTTCAGTACTTTCCATCTCGGCTACAATATGCTTCTGAATTTGCTGCGAGTCGAGGATGCGGACCCAGAGTACATGATCAAGCAGTCGTTTCACCAGTTCCAGAACGAACAAGCTGCACCAGCGCTTGAGGAAGCACTTGAGCGGATGCGCGAGTCTCGTGACCAGATTGTGATCAAGAACGAGGAAGAGGTGGCCGAGTACTACTATCTTTCCAAGTCTCTCGTGCGGCTCAAGGAAGAATTTCTTGCTGTCCGCAACAAGCCTGATATCGTCACTCGCTTCCTTAATGGTGGTCGTTTGGTGAAGCTTTATAACCGTTCGGGCGATGAAAACAAGGAGTGGGACTGGGGCGTGATTGTGAACTTCACTACCAAGAACGCAAGCGACTCCACGTCTGCTAACCCTGACACGGTTGTCCACGTTCTCCTCAACTGCGTCAACGGTGAATCGTCCTCGGCGCAGCCAAGTACGGAATTACCGTCGCCGGCTCCGAGTGGATCAATGGGTCTTACCTCGACGAAGTATGAGATGAAGATCTGTCCTGTTCCTCTGGAGCTGCTCAACGAACTGTCATCGCTGCGCGTTTACATCCCCAAGGACTTGCGCACCCTTGAGAGCCGCCAGGCAGTTGGAAAATCAGTCAAGGAGGTGCTGCGTCGCTTCCCGCAGGGCGTTCCGCTGCTTGACCCTATTGAAGACATGGACATCAAGGACGAGCAGTTTACCCGCGTCATTAAGAAAACTTCTGATGCAGAAGAGAAGCTTAAGAACTCCCCGTTCCACTCTGCTGCCGACAAAGACTCGCGCTTTGCCCTGTACAATGAAAAGATGGAGAGTGAAGTCAAGATGCGCGAGCTGGAGCGCCAAATCAAAGAGTCCAAGTCGCTTGTACTGCGAGACGATCTGCGTCGCCGACGGCGTGTACTGCGGCGACTCGAATTTGTCGACCCCGAGGGCGTTATTCAGCGCAAGGGCCGAACCGCGTGCGAGGTGTCGACTGCTGATGAGCTGCTGGTGACAGAAATGATTTTCAATGGCCAGTTTAACGACTTGGCAGTGAACGAGACCGTCGCGCTGCTGAGTTGTCTGATCAACACGGAGAAGAAGAAGGAAACCGACAAGCCTCCCGCTGCCGAGAACCTCGAGGCTCCTGTGCGTCAGCTGCGCGAGACGGCTAGGCGCGTTGCGAAGGTAATGCAAGATGCCAAGATTGCGATCGACGTGGACGAATACGCCGATTCGTTCAACACTAGTCTCGTGGACGTGGTAATTGCGTGGTGCCAAGGTGCCAAGTTCTCGCAGATCTGCAAGATGACGGACGCGTTCGAGGGCACCATCATCCGCTGCCTGCGCCGCCTGGAAGAGCTGCTGCGGCAGCTGACGCTCGCGGCGCACACCATCGGAGACATCGAGCTTGAGAAGAAGTTCGACGAGGGCGGCAAGAAGCTCAAGCGCGACATTGTCTTCGCTGCCTCGCTCTACCTGTAAGCAGCTAGTCGTGCTTCTCACACGCGCCGATCAAATACACTCTGTACGAACTTGCCACCCATGCGGTCCTGGAGCTCATGACGCCTAGGTCTCACTTGACAGGCTCAACTCTGTTGAACTGAGACCATGGTGGTCTCGATGAGCTGACCACCCCATCCCCCTGACGACCTCAGGAGCTTGTCTGACTTGGCGTGCATGGCCCTTACGTCGTAAGTTACAAGTCCCATTCGTCCCATTCCTCCTTCTTCCCGCCATCGCCTAGTGCCTCCCCTCCCAGCCCGCTCCGCCTTCCTCTAGTATGCCGCCGTCCCGCCTGGAGCAGCACATGGCGTCCAAGTACGCGTCACCTCGCGCCTACACGGCCGAGTCGATCCAGAAGGCCAAGGTGGCGACTGGCGTCTCGCTCGCGTACGTGATCCAGGAGAGCGAGCACGCGCAGGCGCCGAGCAAGGAGCTGCGCGTGGTGCTCGTCATGGGCTACAGCTACCGCAAGGAGGAGTGGGCCCCCATCGTGGACGGGCTGCTGACGCTCTGGCAAAACCAGCACGCCGACAAGAAACTCAAGGTGTTGACGTTTGACAACCGCGGCGTCGGCCACTCGGACGCGCCCTGGGGCAAGTACTCGACCTCGGCCATGGCGCAGGACACGCTCGCGCTCATGGACCACATCGGCTGGCAGACCTTCCACCTCGTTGGCACCAGGTAAGGCTACGTACGCTATTCATTGGCAGTCCTTGTGGATGGCTCACTCGCTGTTCGCCTGCCATGACCAGCATGGGCGGCATGATCTCGCAGGAGATGTGTCTTGCGTCGCCCGAGCGCATCCAGTCGCTGTCCCTGGTAGTGTCGGCGCGCGGCAAGTTCACGCCGGCTGTGTCCACGTATCCGTCGATCATCACGACGCTCACGTCGTCCGACTCGGCCAAGATCGTCAACGCCATGCTTTCGTTCCTGTACCCCAAGGGCTTCCTTGAGATCAAGAACGGTGATAACGGCACCATGAAGGACGTCGTGTTCAAGTACCACACCGAGGTCGCGGCGACCAACGGCGCGCCTCCTGCTTCTGGAGCGCTCGGCCAGACGGCTGCGCTCGTGTTCCATTTCGTTTCGGATGACAAGCTGCGCAAGATCCGCGACCACGGATACCCGATCCTCATTGTCGGCGCCCAGCAGGATCTGTGCATCGACGTCTCTCACGCGCTCCACTTCAAGGATGTGCTCGCGAGCGACCACACGGACTTTGTCATGTACGAGGACGCCGGCCACGCCGTCTTCCTCCAGCATATCGACGAGGTTGCCGCCAACCTCATCGCCACGTTCCTGCGCGCATGAAATGTCCAGAGAATCCTTTATGATGCCATGCAGACAAATACTGCAGTACTACATGTAAGCCATGTTGAAAAGCATTATCCTCAAACGCGCCTGGCATTTTTCATTCGATGGTGCGCGGAGCACTCGTGACGGTGCGAAGAATCTCGCCAGCAACCTCATCGAGATACTGCACAAAAACTCCGTGTCCAGCGTCTTGGTACATTACGAGTCGAACGTTTTCACTTGCCAAGTGCTCGTACAGTGTCCGCGCTTCTCGAGCAGGAACAACCACATCGTTGGACGCTCCAATCACCAAGATCGGGTAGCAGCGGTGGTCACGAATCATCTGCAGACGTTCATCCGACACGTAGTGCGACATAATCGCAGCACTTTGCCCAACAAAACCAAATACTCGAGGCGTCTCTCGATTTTTGACGAGATGCTTGTGGCATTCGTACAGTGCCTCGTAGATGCTGCGAGTGGTACCATCGGAGCCATCAACTTCCATTTCCCGAGACAGAAATTCTGGTGGGTAGAGAACCATGAGCAAGTTGTGAGTTTCAACATCAGCGTCACCGTACACCAATGTTTTTGACATGGGCGGGATTCCTTGGTAATCCGGGATGAACCGCCCTCGGGTTGTGCAAAGCAGGGAAAGTGAGTCGATTCGCTCGGGGGCGAGTGCCGCTACCTCCAGTGCGATCATCCCACCCAGACTACGATAATAAGAATTTGCATTAGTCCAGAACAAACCGAATCATAATAACTGAGGATAGCATGCTCACGACAAACCTGTAGCCAATGATGTGTGCATCAGTCCAGCCGACATGATCCAGCAACGCAAGAGCATCTTGAGCCATTTGCTGGGTTGTGTACGGGCCAAGAGGAGAAGTTGAGCCTCCGACGCCACGATTATCGAAAGTGAGCACGGTTAGGCGAGCACCAGTGCTGTTCGAGTACTGCTGCTCCCATTGACTAAGCATAGTCTCGATAGTCGGCGTCCAGGTCTCTTTCGTGTTGAGAAAACCCATGACCAAGAGGACTCGGACATCTTGGACGTTCTTGGGAGCTGAAGTGGCGTTGTCAAAGCGAGAATGGAGCGCATATTCCATCGTTATCCCAGTTTGAATCTTGGCGCGAAAGATTTGGTGTTCCCCAAAGTGTTGTGGCGCGGTGAACGCCGCATCCAAATGGCGCTGTAGTCGAAACCCGTGTCTACCTCCTCCTTCCGGAAGTGCAGATATAGTAGTGGTAGTGGTGAAGCTCATCTGCGTTCGAGCCGTATTCGTTGCGCTTGCTCTCTAGCCAGGAAGAACGGAATTGACAGCTATGTCCGCCGACGCATCAACTCCTTCTCCAAACGCATGATGCCATCAAGGTGTCCACAAGATGTCATCGCGGCAAGTTGAAGTTGCAAAGACAAGAGCACCAACGCTCCACCGACTCAGTACCGGAATGAATGCACTGACGTGTTCAGTTCAAGTCGATCGGTTTGAAGCAATGGAGCAACGAGTGACTCAACAAACGCCTACCGCATACGGACAGCTCAATTACTAGAAAGTTCCAGCTGAGCCACTACGTTCCTATCGCTCTTCCTTGGTAGTGCTTTCGCTCTTGGGCACAGCAGTGCTAGTGCCAGCAACTAACTCCGGCTTCCCCTTTTTCGTCGTGAGAGGAACCGGCGGTCAACGACGAACTCGCCCTCCGCTCCATTGCAGAAGCAGAGCCACCCACATTTGGATGGGCTGAGGATTCGCGATTCTGGAAAGAAGAGAGCTTGCGCATGTGGTCGCTGGTAAGCACCCGAACACGCCCTTGACTTGAAGTAGCACGACCTCGACCGCAACGGCTCGACCTCGACCTCGTCTTGGGAACCGTTGGATCAACTGAGGAGGCTCAGGGTCACAAGGTCAACTGAAGTTCAGGATTCTTGGTCTTGAGGATCTTGTGCTAGTCGTAGAGCATGGTTGAGGGCTTCAATGCAACCGCGCAGCTCATGGATGATCTTGTTGGTG